>DWQX01003133.1:0-18962 GCA_018245475.1 Pharmacophagus antenor
AATAATACCTGAATATAATTCATTCCCCGAATTTCATGCTCAATTTTTTTCATGAGGTAGTTTAAAACAACTTTAAAAATTCTAATCTTTAAGAAAATTTGTTAGAGTCGCAATGGACTTATAAATAATATAAATATCGAATTGCTGTTTAAATTATAATTGCCTATAGACTCTAGTCCTGCTGATGGAGTATCAGCAACTGAACAGACTGTGGAATACATTGGAGAGACAGAGCACACTGACCATGCCGCCGAGAAAGTATGACAGCTCAGACGTGGCTGCCGAGAAAGAATATATTAGAAATACCATCGCCAGGCGTGAGTTTTATTATACATTCACTTTCTTAAAAAGTAATTTCGACATTGTTATTTCCAATTTTGCTTAAAAAGCACTTATTAACAATTAAAATTATATTTACTTTTCTACTTCTAATTCCATACAATTTTAATCCTGGTATATATGAATATTGCCATTAATAATAGCACACAAAAATCATTTAGATTTAACATGTAATAATTGTACATTTTAGTTTTCTTATACTATGAAATCTATGCGCCGCGTTCTTACAGCAAAGGGTACTTTATTTTCACCAAATATTAAAAGATTTGTAAGTTTTATCTGTTGATAGCTAATAAGTTCTAGACATAATAACACAGTGCTAAATAGCTGTTACTGTTGCACACGCAGCGTAAGGTGTTTATAAATTCTAATGCAACGGTACATTGACGTTTCTAGAATCTTCTCCATATAAATACATCACGATGAACTATTTTTGCGGCGTTCTACATGAAAGCACAATGTGTTCAATGTTATAAAAATCAAATATCAATAAAGAAAATGTTATTATTATACTGCCCTCATACATAGTGCCTGAAAATCAGCAGTGTGAGTACTACAACCCGCCATGCTGAAGTACTCTGCCATTTTGCTTCGATATCGTAATCACATCTGTATGAAATGTTTCATAATTTCTGATCAAAGATAACAACCGTTTTTTTTTTACCTATTTGCTATACTTTTCTGATGACGTCAGCACTAGTTCCACATACATTTAAAGTTGTATACATATTCTTTACAGAAACGGATACAATTAAAGAAACGTTGCTCGTGAGTCGAACTTGGAAGGTTTACTTCACGCTATTCAAAGCGAAAATCTTTGCGTTGAAGGACATCAATTTCTCTGTAAGAAAAGGTAAAGTATTTTTACATACAATATTATTTCATTCGTTAGATTATATCTCGCATTTACATTGAAGTTAATGTGTTAAAACGATCTTTAAATAAATTTGGAAATTGTTTATCCTCTATTAAAGTAAACAATAGTACAACTCTTTTCAATACAATATATGAAATTATGTAAATTTTTATGTTCACATTTCAGTGATTAGCATTCCCTTATATATATATATGAGGAGTTTCAGACGAGTGATTAGTACCGACTCGGTAATTATAACGCATCTGTACCCATGAAAATAATGATATATTGACAATAACAGTTTATTTATGCGCCCCTTCGCAGACTCTCACCGATAACCTGGACAAATTGAAGTTCACCCCCTTTCTTTTACCACAATTCTCCGCTATTAATTTCGCCGCGTATATTACTTACAGGCGAATGCTTCGGGATACTCGGTCTGAACGGCTGCGGCAAAACCACCGCGTTCAAACTGTTGACTAGGAAAGAGTTTGTATCTAAGGGCATCATTTACGGAAACGGATTTTTCGCTAACGATAACACCGCTAAGGTAACTCGCGTGCTTTGATTCGATTTTACGTCTAAATACTTCACGCGTTAAACCGCCGGATAAATCATAAATTTGTCACACGATGAATCGGTGCAGTATGGTTAGGTCCACAATGTGGGCAACGCAAGTCCTGTTTGTTTAAATATCATTGAGATAGGCCTATATCCAAAAGTGAGCATGTAACGGCTAATTGTTATGTTAAGCCTAGATCCTAAAGGTGAATAGGCTTATTTTTGTCTGGAAAATAAAACGTGTACGGGTGCGTAATTAGTAGATGAGAATTTGTATGGCAGCACCGAAGTTTTCTCCAGTTATAGATATTATAAATATATTTTTTATAAATTAACAACGTTTATATGATTTACATTATAATATATCGACCAAGTGGTATCCCATGTTGACGGAAAAAAAAATGATTTTCTTGTAAAACAAAATACAATAAACATTAAATATAATATTGATATTGCATAGATTCACCGTCGCTACTTCGGCAAGAAATAAAAACTATTTATAGATCTAATTAAAGATCAACATTATCCCATATATACAGTATTGGAAAACTTTGGGCTACAGTCACCAGACCTTCGGCCTCGACTTCTTCCGGTCCGGTGAGAAAAACTTCCGCATGCTGATGGTAATGCGCGGCATCGTCTACGAGGACATCAGAATTGAAAACAATACGTGGTTCAAAATCATCGGTAAAGTTATCATTTGAAAATAGAACTTTGTAGATTCAAATTTCATCGCTTTTTTTTTTAACGGCCATTACAGTCGCCATTGGCTATTTTTTATATCTATTATAATAGATTAACACCTGGCCTCAATTTAACTCGATATCGAACGACAACGCGGCCGTAAACGGCGAAGCGTGGTCGCCTAGAGTACTCAGGCTTTCGCATGCTGGTTGATGAGGTCGAAGTTAGTTAGGTTCTAAAAAATAACAACATAAAATCGGACTCCACTCACGTGGCTTTGCGCCGTGCCAGTGATATCAGCTTACGTTATCTAAATACATTCACGATCAGAGTTTGTGAACTGGCGTAGTTAAATTTATGTACAAACTCTGAGAGCATAATTTAGAACCCTTGCATTAATAACATTTAAAAATAGTGCTCCTGACATTCTAGCCCGGTTCTCCTTGAAAGAGTTTACATTTATGGATCAAGCGCTGGAATCGTTTTGACCATTCAAAAGCGCGCTGATAGACTTATAAAGTATATTTTGCATTTGAATATAACAAATTTAATGAAGAAGAATTGACTTCAAGTTTGTGAGCGTCGATGTATTTGCGAAGGTCTGGAGCAGTTCAGGCACTACACGGTGACGCACTACAGCGGCGGTATGGCGCAGCGGCTGACCGCGGGCGCGGCGCTCTGCGGGGGCACGCCGCTCATGCTCCTGGACGGGCCCACCGCCGGCGTGGACCCCGCCGCCCGCCGCCTCGTGTGGGAGGCGCTCGAGCACAGCCTCACCAACGGCCGCTCCATCGTACTCGCGTCGCACAAGTAAACCGGGCAACGAACTTGCTTTTAGCCATTTCGTATGATGGTAGGGTCTCTTCGAGACTACGGAAGACGCGTATTTGTGTTCCCGTGACGCGGAACACCGTGGTGGTTTTAGTGGGTAGGACGCCCTTTTTAAGGCGGGAGTCCCACACGGGCCCCTCCTTCACCAGGGGGGTATCGCGCGTAAATGCCTTTCGACCACATTAAAAAAAAGGGTGTCTTCGAGACCGTCTGGCTAGGTATCACCCTAAATGTCAATTTGCAACAATAACAGTATCGCTGAATTATGGGGGGCATACATGTAACAGCCAAAGTATTCCGGGCGAACACGCTTCTCCATATACGGTCAAATCTCAAAACTGCTTAATATAGCTCTACTATCAATAAAAAAAATCTAGTACATGTTTAAATTTATTTAGTGTGCCACATTTTATTTACGCGTACTAGGTCGTATGTCATAATGTAACTTACATTTTTTTTTCTCAGCATGGAGGAAGTGGAGCGACTTTGTAACAACTTGACAGTGCTGGACGCAGGAGAAATGGGCGTGTTGGCAACGCCCGCACAATTCAAATTGTCGTATGCGCGAGGGCACACGGTTTTGATCAAGTTAAATCTTAATTCCATTATGACAGGTATGTCGAAGTTTATTTTTACTTCAAAATGGTCAAAGAAGTTATTGATTTATCCAATAAAAAGAGCTATATATATATATAGTTATTCTTTCAATTCCTGCTATTATTTCACATTCTCTCTATATAAATGTTTATTTCGTTTCAAATTTTCAATCTGTAATAAAACACATTTTATTCATCTACTTTAGTACAAATAAAAACTTTTTAAACGTGAAGTGATGTCTTAAAGTTAGTACTATTTTATTTTTTTAACATTAATTGATTAATAAAATTTTATTTCTTAATTCTAGCTTTCTTTAGAAAAATAAGAAATTTACTTTATTTAACAAGAACATTTGATTTAAAAATAAAATATTACCTAAACAGAGAAAATTAACCATATTTTCATCAAATATTCCCACATATTTTTACTATCAGTTCATTAAAACGTCTTCATATGATAGCACTGTCAGTTATTGTAAGCCACAGATTAGCCAGTATTCATTATATTAATCTATGGTCTACAGTGACAGTCTATGATGATGTTGCCATTTCATAGCGTGTTTTTTTTTCCATGCAGATTTATGTTAATGTATCTCTGTTGACCTTAAATCTTATGAAAACCATTAAGAATGTGTTTTTAAAATACTTTACTTATATTTGCAGAATCTGGTGCATCGAGGGTGCAAAATCTTAAAGATTTAATGGTCACGGAGTTTAACAGTGGTCTTACAGACGACCATGTGGTAATTTGCTATTTTTCGTAATCCCTTTTTATAACTCATACTTCGTTGAGTCGAGCATTTTGAATATCAATAAATTATTTTTATAAAAAGCAGAAATTAAATAAATATTGAATATACGAAATTTTTGAACAAATATTATGAACAGATGCAATACAATCCTCTTGTATTTGCGCATAATGAGGACTGATATATTTTTTAAAAATTTTAAAGGTCCAACTTTGAGATGTACTTTTCTCATAAAACTATTAATGTAGGTCAACTCGATAAAAGTTCAGCATGATACATATTCTTTCGCTGCTTGACGAATGACATTAGCAACGCTTGTTTGCTGAAATAGACTACGATATCGTATAGTGCCTTTTTCAGCTTTAAGGGCGTTGTAACTAATGAAGAGGCTGATGTAATAGAAACTTTAAATAATTGCCTCTAGGCGACTAACGCAACTAAATCCACTCAGTGTTACATATATTCCCTCACTAAGAACTTAGATCATGTACTCTCACATCTAGATTATTTAAGTCATGAAGAGTGGCCAAATTAGAGCGCTCGTCGCCTTTTCGTATAATGCTTGACAAAAATATTCCAATTTTTTTTTAAATAAGTATGTGTGTGAGTGTCACACAGACGTGTGACACTCACACACATTCACACACACGTCTGTGACACCATTTAGTTATAGTTTTACTCCTCTATTTAACTCTTCCTTCGATTATTCTTACACACAAGTCATAGGTCACACACACCGCTCTCGCGACAGTCCATACCGCGCCTTCGTCGCCTTACTTCGCGATTTTACACCGACGTGAATTTGATTTTTCGTTTCCCTGCCGATTAACATTTATTTGCATTAAAAATACCCAATAACACAAAATTGTGATTAATATTTCACAGACCGCACTTCGTTACATGATATCGGCGAGAATGCAGTGCAGCAAAATCTTTGCTAAGCTTTCGTGTCTGACGAGAACTTATGCGGACATCGTTGAGGACTTCGAAATGTACGATGGCAACATGGAAGACGGCTTCATGCAGTTCGTCCATGACAGCCGATTCAATATACGACAAAAGCAAACCTGGTAGAAAGAATAAATGAATGATTTGTACAGAGTTCCTACTTTAATCGAGAGGTACAATGATGTAAATGCCATTTATAAAGGTGGTGGAAGAAACGTTAAAGTAAATTAAAAAGTATTTTATTACATACTGTCAAACATGAAGATTTACTGTTTAAAAATATAAAACAGTTCAAGAGCTTGAAGAAGTTAACCTTAACAGATAATATAAGCAACTCAACTAATTACAAATCCTTATACATTTCATCCTTATGAAATATTTTGATCATGAGTTTAATGTATCATTAACATATTATATTTATGATTAGGTTTACAATATACGAGGTTAAAAAAATATATTTTTTATTGCAGTGTTTTAATAAAGATACTGTTCGTCTTTTTTTTAATGAATAGTTTCGGATGACAAAGTAACCCATAATTTTAGTCAGTGGAGGTACTACTGTAAAAACCAAAAGCCCGGCATACTCTGTGCCATAATGTACAATAAAGTGAAGAAATTATTATTGCTATGTCTCGGCGCGACCACAAATATTTTTTTTAATGTACATGTGTGTTCGTGTTGGTGTTGCCATACCGACACGCTAATGATTCTAATATACATAATCTCAGAATTATTTTAAGCTAATAGTTCAACAATATATCTTACTCAGTGCTTATGTAAGGAATAAAATGGCTAAATGAGTATATTTTCACTTAAACAGAAAAGCTAGTTTACTGTCAACATAATTATAATTAATTTATTTTAATCTACTTAATCCTTTGTAGGCCTATTGTAGGCCCATATAGATCAGTCTGCCGTAGTCAAGGCGCTATGGTGCCATTATCTAGTGAAGTAAGGCATCTAGTGAAATTCGCAATTAAGCCTTTTTATACTTACTGAGCATCTAAGTAAATGAGTTCTATTGACAAAACATTTGCGCAAGTTTAGTTTATTATACATTAATATCAACCGTAAACTGTTTAAAAAAAAAACTGTTACAAGCGACATCCTCTGTTGCGCGGTAGTTTACCGCTTGCTTTGTTACGCGCAGGTCTCGAGTTCGATTCCTGGGCCGATGCCGTGTTAGAGTGGGAATTAAAATGTAGGGTTTTTGCGAATTCGTCTGGCTAGCCACCACCGTCAGCGTCGACCTGACGCTGTAACAGCATCGCTGCGTTCCGGCGGTCGTAGACGTGAGCGACAAAAGTGTTTTAGGCGAGCACGCTTCACTATCTACCGTCTCAATGTCACTTAAGATCAGGTCAAATCAAGGTCAAGTGTTAGCCGATAACCGAGAAAAAAAAAAACACAATTTCGATTTTACACGTGAAGAGTGTTCACCCAGAACATATTCTGACTGTAACACGTTTGACAGCCGGAAGACAACGATGCTGATTGTTATGGAGGCAGATTGACATTGTGGGTGATAGCTTCAACCCAGAAATCGTACCTAGGCCCACCGCATCACAAGGCACGCGGTAAACCACAGCCAGGGAGGCGACGCAATTCTTGCGAATCTCGTGGCGGGCGTAACAAAGAAACAAAAATCACGTGACGGTCAATTTCGATTTAATAACCGGATCAGTGCAAGCGTACGAAGAATAGCCGCCTGAAGCCTATGTACATGTGGTAGTCGAACAGGTTCTCCGGCAAGCAGGGCAGCGTGGCGCCCCACACGCAGGTCACGTTGCAGTTGTACTCGGCGACGAAACGGTTCGTGTTGCCGCCGCGGCCCTGGTACACGAAGCGCTTGCAGAAGCCGACGTGAGGGTCGAAGTACCACCTGCGGGAACGGCACGGCGACGCTGAAACGAACACCGACGCAACGCACGAAGCCGTCGGGTTAGTTCTGAACGGTAAGCGCCGAGACGTTGTTTCTCTCGTAGACCACTTTCGAAGCCGCAATGCTGTCGGCAGATTTGCCTCTTCCACATTACCTTTACGTACCGAAAACTACCGAACGCCACCGTCGAGCCGCACACCCTTAGTTAGGAGCGGTGAAAATGAAAGGAAACAAAAGCTTACGGATACATTTTAAATGTTTCATGAAACGCCCATTATGGAAATAGAGAATATTCTCGTTTAAACCATTATTTAGAAATAGTTACACTTTTTAAATAGTAAACTCTGTATTTTTTTTATTTGTTAACACTTGTCAGTTATTCTCGGAGTAGGACGCATTGCGAACTGTCAGTGAGTAAACATTTGACGACTAAAAGAGACAATCGCTTATCCTATTTAATAAAAAATAAAGATTTGAGTATGAATTTTTACATAGTAAAACGGCCCTCCGGCTTCTGCTCTCAGACTACCAGGTGTTTCATTTTCACCCATCACGTATTTCCCGCCAATTAGGAAAACCATAGGCGCACAGAGTAAATATATAATCTGTGCATATAATTAAACTAACTCATCCGAAACTACACATTGAATATTTTTGAAAATTTTAAATTAAATTTACTTTCTTGAAGACATAGAAGCGAAAACTTTTTTTTTATTTGTCTATCTGTCTGTCCTTTAGACCGAGAATCACGTGAAAAGTACTGAATATATTTTCATGGAACTTGACAAATATATCACTTATTTTATAGAATAACCAGTACTAATACGTGGCCCCTATATGAAAGGTTGAGTACCGCTGTGCTAGATGAGTCGATGGTGCTATATGAACCGAATTACTGCCACCGTGGGGCAGTTAAACCGAAAATTTACAACTTTCCATGTAAAACGGAGGTCCCAGGTTCGATCTGAAACCGCATGAGAAGTCTAGGTAGGGTTTTTGTGAATCCGCCTAGCTAGCTTCCACCCTCAATGTCAAACTGACGACACAAGTGTTTTTGTGTTCCATCAGTCATACTTTTAGAGGGCGAGTATTCGAGTATACTATCTACGACTTCATTGTCACTTAAACACTGGTGAAATTTAAATCGTGTTAGTTAAATTATATAAAAACACACACGCACAAACTTGCCTATTTAAGATGATTCCTACTATTGCAATTTTTTTCTGGGCGAAACATTTTCTTTGCTAGAATACTTAGTTTTAGACAGAATAGCAAATGACAAAGTTTTAGTGGATTATAAGTTGAAAGAACTGAACAGTGGTCCTTAAAAAAAAAACTTGAAAATAAAGTTCCGGTTCTATTTATCATACGCAATCAGCACTCTCATGTTGTCGACAGTTTGTCGCGTTCAATCCCAAAAATTAAATCAATTATCAATAATCATCACCATACCTTGCAATAAATATTATGTAAATAAATCATAATTATTTTCAATGCTTACCGTACATACCAACCTCCACCGTATCCTGCCTCAGGTCTATCTAAACAAAGAAACGGTTGTCCCAAGTTACCCTCCATTTTGGCACTCTTCGGTGGATTCATTCCCGTGTAAGGAATGCCTATACCTGTATTCAGAAATGATGATCCATTAATTGAGTGAGGAAAAAAAATGTAAAAGAATTACAATACTTAGTTGCATAGAAGCTAAGGGACAGACGCTGGTATACACAATAATAAAAAAATGGAAAAATGACTAATATGTAATGTAATTATTAGTTGAATATTTTATGAATAAAGAGCACTAATCGGTTTTTATTATTATTATTATTAATGATGATGAATATAATTTCTTACGTGATTTTAGAATCATTATTTGTGATTAAAATTTGAAAGAGATAGGCCGTATCAAATTTGAACATTTAAACGTTACGATAACATAATTTTACCATTTGAATACTGTCGACCTAATCGTGATGGGTTCTCAAAAAATCATTATCACTTATTTAATTAAAAATTATATATCATACCATCCCAGTCTTTGGGAAATCCTGGTTGACTCTCTATGTCCTCCTCGTCCGATAACAAACTAAGTTGTGTAGTCGTTTTAACTTTAATCTCCCTCGTCCCCAACAAATTGACGAAGCCTTCCCAGTCTCTGTTATACGGCGGCAACTCCCAATGCTTCCAATCTGTGTGCGATAACGGAGGTCTTAACATGGGAGGCGTTATGCCAACACCACAACCCGTAATTGTTTTTAATTTACTAATAAGTATAAAAACAGTTACTATCATCATGACGTATACGTATTTCGTGAACTTAATACAAAATAACATTGATTGAAAGATTCATCATTGTTCATTAATTCAATTAGCTCTGGATTATTTCAATCAAATCATATCATACATGGTTGAGCTATTCACGTTGTCTACACAATGCTTGTATTAATAAATTAAGAGCTACGTTTTGTTACTTTACGATTTAAAAATACAATTATTTTCTAATATTTAAAAGGATAAAATCGTGTTTATAATATCCAAAAAAAAATCAAGACAAATAAACCTCTTCAAAACCCTATTTTGATGAAACGATTGAGACCTTACTTGGAGTTTCTAAGATAACATCAACGGAAGTACTATAAGGTATACTATAAGAGTACCTTATATTTTCGCTTTTTCTGTTAGTTTTCGCGGTAAAACCAACTAATATCCCACGTAGTAACTCTCCTATATTTATATTTATGTCTACGACGGAATTCAACAAGTTGTTCAATATTTATTTATTTATTTTATATAATGCTTTAATGCAGTAATATGTGTACATAAGGTGGACATAATGCCAAATAGCATTCTCTGCCAGTCTACCTTAAGGTTGAGCAGAAATTAATATAAATATGGGGTGCGTAAAAAGAATAAAATGATGAAATTATAATAATATTAATGAGTGAGCGACTGGGGGATGTAATACACATATAAATGAGACGAAAATTTTTAAATATACATACATATTAATAAATATCCTTGCATAAAAATAATAGTGCATAAAGAAAAAAAATACTAAAAGAAAAAAGAAAGGAAGGGGAAAAAGAGATGATAATGAAATGATAGGTTATTCTATGAAAAATTGATTCCCGAGTATACGTTTAAAAGAATAAATTAGAAATATATTAAGAATGCGTAAAGACATAGTAAATCGGAAAAAAATTGAAGAATATTAAGTGTTAGTACGCTTTCTGGAACTTTTCTCTCTTTCAGAATTTTTATAACTTTAATGTAAAATGAAGATTAAATGTTATGTGATAAATTAAATCTTCCACAAATAATATAAAGTTTCTTAAGAGAATACATTGCATGCAGATGAAAAATTGTAATTATGGGGAAAGAAATAATTTTTGTTTATTTAAAAATAACTTATTAAAACTATTGCTTTTACTACGTGATTAACTGTTTGTTTAATATCTATAAAATAGTACATTCACATGTTAATTTTTAATATATGAATCAATAACATACAGCATATTTATATTTAAATTATAAAAATCTTAAATATTGTAAGTTTATATTTATTATAACTGGGCAACACAGAGTATACTCTTGATGACACTGAGCGTCATAATTTTGTCAGTACCTCTCGGTGCTCAGAGCGGACGATATATTATTTATTGTTCTTTAATCTTCTACTTTCTCATGTATAAATATTACTTACTGTAAACAAAAAAATCATAACTTAAATGTAATAGGGAGTTGTGAACTTTTGAAATTATAACAATTGATTACTAGAATTAAAGTAATGAATAAAGCTTCTTTGTTTTTCAAATTAGGAACAAGTAGGCTTTGAAAAAAGATTATTCATATTTTATGTAATTAAGTGCATCAAAGCATAATTCAGTTAGCGTCGTGCTAATATGTTTGTGATAAGTGAATTTAAATTAGTGTGAAAGCAAAAACGCTTGTTGAAGTCAGTGAAAATGCAAGGTACTCTCAAAGTACTTATGCTGAAGCACCTTGTGGTCCGAATACGAAGATTTGTTCATACTGGAGTAGAACTCATTTCACCATCTGTGTTTTTTATAATTCTTTATATCTTCAAGGATTATATAAACCCACCCGCAGCAATGCATGGCCTCAATGAACCACAAATATATAACCCTGTAAGTTAAGCACGTTAATTTTATACAAAAATGTAGATTAAGATTAAAAAACGAACTGGCTTTTGATTTTCATCACCTGACTTGTTTAAACTGATAGTTAAAGTAGTAAAAGTCTTATATTTTTTTAGTTACAAAATATTGGTTGATTGGTACTTTTAAAATATTAATTTAAATAAAAAGAAGTTAAGATATATATTTGTCTACTCTAATTTAATTTCTATAGAGATGATTTTAAAGAAATATGAAATGATTTCAAGATGCTAGTTTTATCCCACATTATATATAAAACAATTGTAGGCATTCCTATATCACCATGAAAACTGGAGAGCCCGGTTTACTGTCTTAAAGTGATAATATGGACTATAACTAAAAAACAGTTTTATATAATTTATCTGGGGACCATGATAAAATAAGTAATTTCATAAATATGTAATTTTTATTTTGAAGTTGTGTAATAAGTAGAACATGCATTAAACATTTACCACTAGAGACTAAAGTTAATTTCTAAATATATTAAATTGTAAAACTATGTTAATACATAATTGAAACTTATTCAGTTGTAACAATGCATTTTAAGATCTTCATATCTTTTTATTTCAGAGCCTTTGTGCTATGTAGAGTTATCGGCCCTATCAAATCTTACACTAAAACAACAAATAACTTATAAAGTAATAATAATAAACATATGTACTACACTGTATAGTGTTTGCTTCATAAATCTGAATAAACACTTTGCTGCCTTACTTTCTGGTATCTCACAGATTTTCATGTTCAAGTGGATAAATGTCTACTACCTTCTATTTTTAAAAAACTATCATGCATAGGTTACTTCTGTCTTTGTAACATAATTGCATTATTTTATTGTTTCAAGTTATCACTAAACATTAATTACAGTTAACACTAAAAATAAATTATAATGTAGCATTTCTCAATTTCCTCTATAGATTTTATTATTTATTGCTTCTTTTATTTTTTTTTTTGTGTGGTAATACTATTTCTTTTCATTTATTCTATTTTGGTAACAATGCTGTGCTAATCTTTAATTGGAGTGATGCATATTCGAAACTTGTGTAAATATATTTAATACAGTGTATTGTGTTACTCTGTTGATTGGCCTAATAAATAAATAAAATCTTTTTAATTAAAAACTTCTTTATTGAACACTAAACATTACACATAATATACATACACATATGTTTGGAGATAGTACCTCTTAGTTCAGCCAGTTTTGTGAGACATTGAATTGTAAAAATATACATTGTAGAGTAAAAAATCCCTGCAAAAAAAGCATGTACAGCAATAAACACAAACATTATATATGATTGTGTTTTTTGCGTTGTGTGGCATACATATGAATATTGTTTACTCTCTAAATTTTTCTCTCCTCATTTCTTTTCTAAATAATTCATTTCGATTGTTTGCATAACAGTGCCATAAGATTTCGACAAAGTTAAAGTATAGATACTGCTTGTCAATAAGTGTTGTGAGAAAATGTGATGTAAGAATAACTGTGAATTAAATATAAGATATATAGGAAAAAACTTTTAGTGCTCTTTTTCAAAATAATATCTTATCTTGTAAAAATATGTGCATATAGGTGGGGTACCTCGTTTTTGTATTAGATAAATTATTATTATATTATCACTTCAGATTTGCTCTGTAGAGATGTTTTAATATGAATACTCTATGAATTTTACATAAGTCTTTATTGACCTAAGTATTACTTTGTGTAACTTCATAATTCAATAAATCACCTGAAGAAGCCACATTTAGTAGCAAAACGTAGATTGTAATTTAGTCATAATATTTGCAAAAGAAAAAACCTGAAATTAGCTAATTAATTTATTGTTTTATTATTGTATAACATTTTGTCATTACTTGCTAAATAATAAATCGGTTTTAAAAAATCTTTTAAAGTTAAATTGAAATTAAGGTGGGTACAAGAAATCAGTATTTTACACTCTCATATAATCAGCTTATGTTATTATAAACCAAGTCACACTGGAACAATGTTAAATACATTGGCTAGTTTCTAATTAAAAATGTTTACATAGTGAATAATAAACTCTCCACATTGAATTTGGCATGTGGATAGATAACAATGTTTAGAACAATTCCATTATTGTTTTAGGAAAACAATGTACATATACAAGTACCGTTGAGAGCTGTAGTGTGAAAACAATATTTGGACCGTCTTTAAAGCTATTTCCACTATTAAATTTGCACCCATATATGAATCACTATTACAGACGTAGATGTGAAATGTCCGGTAAAAGAGGTTAATGTTTTTGTTATACAGTTTTTTTTTTAAAAACCTTTTCATTTATTTAGTAGGTGTATTGGTTCTATAATAGTTCTTTCATTAAAATTTCTGCAGTTTGTGTACTTAAGCACTGGATTTACGGCAGCCGTCATTTTGACGGAAAGGTGATCGATAAGAAGTTCTCCTTACTAATATGCGTCCGACTTTGTTTTTCAGTTTTTTTTTTTTGTTGTTTCCAGCAATACTGAATTATATATATTTTTGCTAAACAAGAAATACAACAATACAAATATTCGTATGGAAAACTATGATTGCACATCCGTAAATCTAGTATTATAGTTTAGATTTTGCAACATATTTAGTCTACGGTCTCTAAACTTTTAAACAACCCAGAATTGGGTTTGGCGTTGCTACTTCACAAAAATTATCATTTGAATTAACTAGCTGTGCTATTCATATATTTATTAACTCGCCCTGCGGATTCCATAAAGCCATGATCAAGTGCGTATGTTCCACATGAAGCTACACAAATCTTCGTATATCTCGGCGTGAAGAAAAATAATATTAAATCGGAGTTGTGCAATTTTTTAATATTTAATTATTCATAAACCTACCGGTACTTATTGCATTATCTTTATAGGCCAAAATGCTTAGCGACAATTTAAATTCGAACTTGTGTCATCATAATCATTAGGTACACATTTCTGACACGTTATAAAATCACCTTTTCAATGCATAAAAAAAAATATATTTTTAAAACAATGACTAAACTCTTGGGGCAGTATACAACTGGTGGTTAATGCTTCGAACGTTGGACCCCACAAGTGTGTGACGTTAGGTTAATGTTAAAATTTTTCGAACCCGTCTAGCTGGCTTCAATGTCAATCTGCCGCCATAACAACGTTGCTATTAAGCTGCGTTGATTTAAATGGGTATGAAGGTGTTCGTAGACTTAATTGTCACTTAATATCGTATGAAATTGAGGTCAAACATTCGACCCGTTGTTACAATGTAATTGATAATACCCATTAGTGTTAGAATGTATACAAATGTTAACAATTTTGGATATGTTTCATTTGTAACTTTGCCAGTTTGGCATATCTCCATTTCATTAACGCTGGAAGCATTTTTATGTAACATTTTCAAAGAAAACTTACGGAGCGTGTGTTAATAAATTGTTAAATTATTAAAACCTTAATGAAGCAGATTTGTTTTTTTCGTATTTAATGTCGGTTGATCAATTTTACCTTTACAAATTAAACTGCCGCTGCTGCTGCTGGGTTCGGTGAAGTTTTCGCTGATAGTCATTTTAACGACTATAACAGCTTCATCGAAACCCGCTCACGGATCCGGTGATCCGTGAGCTTACAATACAAATTAAATTATTAGATTTGTGTAATATACACATGAACACCTCTTAGATTACATATTCCGCGGATTTACCGCTATATAACTCTTTGTGGCACAGAATTTAAGATCAAAAATAGGCCCGTATGTTGCACAGGAATTTTGTCGAGTTTTAAATGAAACAAAAATGATATATTTTCATTAATAAATGTATAGCATGATATAAAAACATAAAAAAATACCAATACATTTGTAACGGTGTTTGAAGACATTACGAACACCTTTGGGTAAATAAAACGAAATATAAACCTACGCACATGCGGCTACGACGAGATTTCGTAGTTGGACTAAAAACGTACCATCGTGCCGTGAAATACATCATAAAGGTGGGACACTCCAATCCCACCGTGCCTCAGAGATAACATGGATGTCCCCGGTTCGATCCCGAGACCACGTAGCGGACTTTGAATGGTGATACGTATTTTTGAAATCCATCTGGCCAGCTACAACTCTCACCGTCAATCTTCCGCACATAGTGGCATTACTGTTTCTTGCAGTCATACGTATGAGAGGCGGTGTTCTGGGTGAGCGCGCTTGACCGTCTACGGTCTTATCGTCACTTAACATCGTGTGACAGTTAAGTCTATGGCACGCGCAGTGGCGTTAAACAAAAAGTTGGTGAAATAACTAAAGTTAATATAGACCGAGGCTTAATATGAATGTTTCCAGAACATCGTATTCGTCGCTGCGATATAGGCTTTACCTAATGTGATGACAACAAACTATATGGCTTTCATGTATATGTGTAAATTTTAGATGTATTTGTTTTTTCCAATAAATATAATACATTGTAGCATAACACATGTAAACAAATTACTCGTACGTCATAAATACTATTTAAATCAATTAAAGAACAAACCAAGTTTTAAGTAAAATTGAAACTAATTAGCCGTTTCTTAGTACGTCCGGTCGATTGGTGAGGCGTTCGTTAGTTCAACGCGGAGATCCAAATCACCTACTTTTAGGGTCGATCTCCCCTTATTCATTACGGTCCGCTAACTTAAAGCATCGGCTACAGAGTGTTACTTTTCATTCCGACTTATGTCAATAGAAGCAGACTCGGCCGATGTCGACCCCGAGGGGTCGCACTTTGCGAATCCCCGGTTCAACCCGTTCGCGCCGGGGCCGATTCTCGCGTTCCTCGCCGTCGGGCGGCGAGCGGGCTCAGCGTAAAGGCTACGTAGCGTTTTGAACCGACAAAAGCAATGTGATATTAATTCGTATTAACGATATGATGAATACTTGAATAGCGTGTTAACCCTTGCCTACTGTTTTATTGTATTTATAGTTAAATAAATTGAAGTTGGCGAGTGTAACGTCGGTGTAATTACCGCCTGTTGAGAGATCAGCGTGACCCACCGGCGGGTCACGCCGGCGTGAACGTGTTAAATATGTTGCAATACTTACACCTGTCTAGACAACTTGCGAATTTTAATTCTAAAATAATAATAAAAAGAACTGATTGTTAGACCGATTGATTTTTTTTTTTCAAATGATGTCGCAACATACAGTAATCTGGATTAGCCCAATGGCGCAGTTGAGTTATTTAGAAGGTCAGCGAGTGAAACGATTCGTTTAGTTTTGCATTTAATACATAGAACGCGCTTTAACATCCACGGCCTCGTTGTCACTTACAACATCCCACTCTTGATGAGACAATGAAAAAAAAAATCAACTAAATAACGTAATAACTGTATAATTTTTACAATATAACGGGCACGTATTTTAAATTGCATTCTCCACAGGAACCCATACCGCTTAACAGCGTCAGCGGGCCCCGGCAGGTGCTGTACACCCCGGTGACAGAGCTGACGCGCGAGCTGATGGACCAGGTCGCCGCCGAACTGGAACTGCCCCGCCTCGACACATTCCCAAGTGAGACATTATTACTATCATTAAGCCCTGATGCAATCAAGTTACGTTACCACGGTACAAGCAGTGGTGGTATTACCAAATATGCCTGACACGTCGGCGTGACCCATCGGCGGGTCACACTAGTCTCTCATCGGGCGGCAGCTGCCTTCAATTTATTTAACTATAAATACAATAAAACAATAGGCAAGGGTTCACACGCTATTCAAATATTCATCATGTCGTTAATACGAATTAATTTCACATCACTGGTACTTTTGTCCGTACAAAATACTCTAACTTTTTCGTTGAATACCCTCGCCACCTCACGGGGAGAAAGACGAAAATCTGCCCCGGCGTGAACGTGACAAGCGACAAAGTGCACTAAAGTTAATAAATCATAATTGCTACAGAGTTTAAATGAGACGATAAAATATAAATATTAAAAACTTAATTCATGTATTAATATTTCTATTTAACACTAGATTCACCGACACATTTTTATGGTTTTCTGTAATAGTTTTGTGCATTATTGCATTCATATTTTTCTCATTTCGCAATAAAATATATGGAGCAATGTTGCCAGAGACGGTATAAAAGAATAAAAATATCAAACGCATGTCAGTATACGTAACTTCTTATGTGGGGTCGTACAGTCAAAATGACCGATCCGGTAAATCTAGTGTTAAAATAGGTGAGTATATAAGTGGTTGGGCTGGGCCTGCAGGCCCGCACTAGCGTACCAGCCGAGTAGCACAGCGTACACTATTTAACACAGAGCGGCTAAAATGCCCGACGTTAAGCGTGCACCGACTGTCTGACTACTTACGAGAAAGCCTAACATAAGCTCCATACTTTTTACTGCTGCTGCTGCTGCTGCTGGATTCGGTGAAGTTTGCGCTGTTAGTCTTTTCGACGGCTATTACAGCTTCATCGAAACTATCGATCCGTGAGCTCCCCCACTACATTACTCTGGCCGGAGAAGCTGGCCTAGCCTGACTGTCAAGCGGCGAGCTACGCGGAAGTCGGGGCGCGGGACTACGTTTCACTAAAGGTCGCGTTATGTGCGGACTTTCATCTCAAAATATAACGATTGTAACCGAATTAAACCGTGCAGTGACGTCGGAATTCCCAATAACTATTAATTTAACTAAGCAAATATAATGTGAAAAATTAATACTTACGCAAAAACTCGTATATCTGTTCGTAGCGCTTAAAGATATAAACAATAGTATACTATAAAATTGATACATAGTAATTTGTTACAATGGATGTAATAAGGAAGATAAACAAATGTGGAAAAAAATAATTACTTCGCCATACAATCGTCGTTCTATTATACGTACGATCCATTCGTAGGCAAGCTTAAATTGTATGAAATGATTCGATTTACAATTTCTGTTTTCAGTGTTTGCGTTTGTTTTAGTTTTGTTTTATAATATGTTCGAGATTGGCAGCGAATGTATTAACAAAGTAACACCACCACCACCCCACCACCCGAATGCCGTGCCGCATACCATTTATGCTTACCACATTACTGTTTCGTTCGAGGTATCCTGTTATAATAGTACTAACTATTAGTACCTTGTAGTGAGATGAAGAATATTTAAATTCTCGCATATCCACGCAAAATGTATGTAGACAGTAGTCCTAACTAAGCTCTATTGGTTACCCTTCTTGTATATGTGTTTATATAACGAAGTGGTGTATGTGTGTTTAATGTACTAAGCGTCCTTTTTTTTGGACAAACTAAAATGTTCTTTATTTATATGTATTTTAACATACACTTTTAATCGTCAATCGTTGAGAATTATTGAACGGTGATTAGAAACTAAGGGGAGTGTTTT
>DWQX01003134.1:0-18961 GCA_018245475.1 Pharmacophagus antenor
TAATATCCTGATGTAAAAAAAGAAAAAAAAACGAAACAATAAAATCGTAAGTTTATTTTAAGCAACTTAGAGTCTGATCGGTCGGATTTAGAGTTGCAAATCCACGCAAATTGAAAACGCCATTATCGAGTCTAAGCAATTTGTACGCAGCTGGTGCGGCTTGTGGGGCTGCGGTCTACGAGCGCTACGGCTACCGAACGCCGAGAACACTACACATTTTTAACTATTTCGCGGCATTAAACGTTCAAACTTACTATGTTACCGCTTGACGTATTCTAAATGAATGATTCAAGTGTGTATTAATACTATTGAAGTATTGCATATATTGATTAATAACTGTCAGTATAAAATACTACATTACTGTTTTTATTGTGTACGTAGTTGTTTAAAGTTTTGATTCGACGAAATCTAAGTACTGTTAGGATTGAGTCCTGGTGCGTGTCAATGTAAAATAGTACAAGGTCTCCAAATATTTTTTTTTATTATTTAAAAGATTTGAATTACAACATTTATACAATACACTCCATATTACTTATTTCGTAATAAAAAAATAGTTACTAAATTCTAAAAGTATGATTATTTTCCACGTATGCATAGTGAAAATGTTTTAGCAACGGTTGAGGGTGCAAATCTCGTATATAAGTGAAATGTTGACGAGCGATTCGTGAAACGAATATAAAACGGGACGGAAATATGCGTTGTATAACAATCGAAAATGTGAACGTTCTTTAACTGAAAACTTAAGAAGTATGTACTTTTGACAAAAGATACTTTATTTTTGCACGTTTTTTTAATCCATAGTAAAATAAAGTAATAAAAAACAGGAGTAAACATAATATTATCAATAATCTCTTCAATTAATAATTAGTAAAAAAATTATAAATAAATCATGTCAAATATACTTATTTTTAATATGTAATTATATTAAAAGAAAAAAAAAATGATGTTATAGCACTGACTTCTAACGTATATAATTTTTGCTTGTTTGGAAAAACGATTAAAATCTTTAAAAAAAATATGTATTTTTTTATTCTAGTGATATTAATTATTGTTTTGTTTTAATGCACAATTTATTTTTTATTTCTTATATTTAAAATTAATATGAACACTGTTTAAAGTTGTTGAAAATCACTAGCTTTATATAAGTACGCAGCATACGGACTTTAATATCTGGTTAACATCTGTAAAACGAGCAGATTGACTTAATGGTGTTCACAAAGTTTCGCAGAGAAAATTTCAGTTCGCCACAAAAGCAACTAACGGCGACGGGATCGCGGGGGCCGGGACGCGGAAAGATTAGTAACAGCTGACAGACTCGCGAATATGTTATTTATTGGCGATGGGAAAGTAAGAAATGACAAGTGATTACCAACCGTACAGAACTTTCTGGAGATTAGATCCTAATGTAAATGAAATAATATAAATAAATACACAGGCTCATATATATTTTAACCTCAAAATTTAACTTTTGGTAAAAATTGCGCCATCCATAGTAGTTACTTCAATCTTGAGATTTAGACGAATGTTTTATGGCTAAATAAATTCATTTCTATAATTTTTTTGATCACAATTTTTTTTCAAACCAAATAACAGAGCCGTTTAAAAGAAGAGAAAACATTAAATTACACAATTATTTCACAACCGTAACTATTTTACAAAGACAAAGAATAAAAAAAAGTTCTTCGATGCGATATTGTATGCAGGAGTATGTAATAAAAGGTGCCCTTCTTCAATTCTCCCGCCCAGCGTACCACAGCGAGTTTTAGCGTTAACTAGTGGCGCGACCGCACCTGTCAGAATATTAGATCGGCGACATTAATCAGTCGCCACAATAGCGGCGTCGCACCGCGGCTCCCACCGCCCTCAGCGAACAATCAAAAAGCTTATTCTGGAGCAAAGTCGTGGTTTCCCACCGTTTTCATTCCCGATCTCCGGTCGGAAACTGCATCCCGAGCGACGCGCTGCAAAGCATCGGACATACGTAGTATCAGCTCGCGAGGGCCAACTAAGGTTAACAATTTCGAATGCATGTTTCTCATTATCCTGTATCTATAAATAATATTTAAATTTTTGCAAAAAACTTAAATTTTCGACGATAATTAACAAAAACAGAAAAACACAAAAATGAATAATAATTAGGAATAGTTGAAGTCAAAGCCAAGATCGTTTGACCATTGTATTGTATTTTGTCAGCATTACCATATTTTAAATTCTTTATCATTTTACCAAATTGCCATTAAAATTAATATGTGGATAAATTGAAACATGAAGAACGTATTATGAAAAAGAAAAAAGAAAGTATTATGATCTTTTATTTTGTAATAACTTGCTACTAGAAGACTCAACTGGTGAAATTCGCTTTTTAATCTGTTAATAAGTAGTATTTTTTAAAGTATACCAACGCTTTAGATAACAAAGAGGAAATATAAACGGCAACTTTTATTAAATTTTCCATACCTTGTAGCTAGCCTCCACAAAGCTTGAAAGAATTTTGCAAACGGACTTATGAAAGGCGTAACGCGTAATATAAGGCCTCTATGTTATTTTGTGGGGTCGAAACTTATTCATCCCGCAAATCCGCTCATGTATGAACCAAATCCTGCCCGGTCACCGCTGATTGCATTGTCATGTCTGGCGGACCTAACGATGCCACATGATTTTGAGCTTTTTATTTATGGTTTAAATACTACAATTGGTTGGCACAGGTTTGTATCGCGTAAAGCCCACGTCGTATCGGTTTGTAAAACATGAGAGTCAACGTGATTGGAATGTTTTATATGACCCTTAGAACATATGAGACCGCTATGATGTATTATTTCCGTCTGACGAGAAATTTATTAACGTATGTACTAATTACTAATAAATGAAATTGACGACTTTCTTTGCTTTAGAAATTAATACCTAATGACTTATCGAGTATATATATATATATATATTATTGTCTATCCTAACTTTCGCTATTTCTTTACCACCCCACCAACCAACCAAGGATGGTTGAAGAAAATCAGCTATAGCGATAGTGAGCTTATGAACAACATTCTTTCATCCTCTGCAGTAATTATTCAATGAATAAAAAATATTTTATGATGTTCTTACCGCCTATAATAGGTAATTGGGAGAAATAATCAAGAAATTTTTCCTCTATTTGATCACGTCTGAATTCTGTAAAATTAACCATGTATTCCACGCGTTTTAAACTGTTTAACGGTAAACCCGACTCCAAGGCTAGATGAAATGCAGCATGTACATTTGTCCAAGATGGAATTCGGAATTCTGCAACAAATGAGAGTTCAGTTGATTGGGAAACGATATGAATTTTTGTAAAATGTCTCCTTTCCATATTATTATTATTACGAAAACATACACCGACTGTAATGTTACATGTATACACTTTGGAGTTTGAAAACATGACAGTAATGCTAAAACTGCAATTTGTTATCGTTTTAGTTATTATGTAAATGTATTGTTGCTTGAAATAGTTCAAGGTTACCTGAAAATATATTAGAAGTAATATAATAAATATTTACTGTTTTATTACCTAATTTAGAAAAAACTTCAAATTCTAATTCGGACATTTTTTTGAAAGAAATGTTTATATCATTATTTTTCAATTCTTGATTAATAACTTTACTGTAGTTACGTCCCCTGCGTTCGTTCATTTTAGTGGCTAAAAGAATGCAAATACCTATCAACAACGGTATTTTCTTTATTATTATTTCATTAAACCGGGCGAACTCATCAACTGAAACAAAAAAAAAATCAATAGATTATTTAAAATATAAAAGTAGGACCGAATGTCTAACATATCGTGTGTGCGACACAGTCATTTTTGCAAAATTTACAAAATCATGTAATCAATTGCTTTTAAATATACGTTATTTTTTTTTCCGTAAAAGCTAAAAGTTAACGTTGTAGCCTAACTTAACCTATCATGTCTTGTGTGCATTATGGAAATTTTAAATACTTTTGAATTATTGTATTTTGGTCATAAGTGACAGTATAACATTGGGGATTCGTTATATCTCATTCTTTTTAAATACGATAGGCTAACAACTTGACTTCAATTTTACATAGTGTTCAGTTCCTTTCGTGATGAACAATAATGACGAGGATTCCAAAGAATGTTCTCCAAAATCTGCATCTGCTATGGCGGTAGATAGGCAAAATGAAGCAATTAAAATACAATGAAATTTCGGAAGTTCGCAACTGTTTATAATTTTATAAATCAGTAATTATCAATTAAACAAAATAATTGACCAGTGTAAAACAATTTAAGAAATACTTTATACATACGCAATAATCGTTAATAAAACTATTAAAAAACAAAGCTTTCATTAAATATAACCTGTACCATTAAGTTCATTACAGTTTTATATGTGGTTATAATGAATAGAATATTTTAACGAAGTTGCTTCAGTGATTTACCGATATACTTTGCCATTCCTTCATATTTGCTTGTTCTTTGTAGTAAAAATGGCTGATATAATAATATTATCTTGGAAAATACATTGTCATTAATTATAATCCAATAAACTATTGTGCTTGATTATTGCGGACTAAAGTGTAAGTAGATGCACATGTTGAACAATTCACGGAAAGTATCTTTATTGGCCTTACCGAGACATTTATTAGAATGAATAATGTAAATTCCTTTCACAATCGAAGAAAGAAATAGGAAGGCACGCCCCATGTTGGGTCGTAAGAAAATGAAAGGAACTGCACCGTCCTTTTAATTGAGAAATTTAAAGCAACGGGACGATTTATTGAAAAAGCATTGAAATAATCTATTATCAAATATAATGAAACAAATGAAACCAATATAATATGTTACAATATATTCCATTTCAACTGTTGTAAAAGTTGTAAAACCAAATTTATCTTACAAGTTTTTTGAGATATTTATTTCCCATAAATAATTATATTAATGCCAGCATGAGATTTGACAAAGTTTGGTTATGTTTCAACATAAGTGTGTATTCTGGAGATCTGAAGTGTAAATACTAATTACTAGTATTGTAAAATAGAGCTACATCGATTGAATCTTAAAAACTCACCGTCCAAGCGCAACTCATTCTGTCGATACACGGTAGATAAATACTTCTCTAAGAGACGACAAGACAATCCTGCGATACCAATATTTTCTAAGCCCAATAAATGACACGTATTCCATATTACTTCACGTGCTTCTGTTTTCAATAATTTTATTTGACATATTTTTTGCTCATCATCTGCAATAACTAGTTAATTTAGTTAACAATTTCAATCAATATTTTGTAACGAGGTTTTATGAAATTGTTTTGAAGTAATGAGTAAGTTAAATTTTTCTCAATAATATGTAAAATTTATGATCTTTAATTTTTTTATAAATTTTAGTAATAACAAACTCTTAGAGTAAATGAGACCTACTGATTTTATTTCTGACAAGTAAGTAATGTCTAGGGAGCTCTGTGATGAATTATATTGTATATAGATAGCTGGAACCAAAATTTTATTGTACTTGTAAATGATATAGAGGAGTTTAAGCAATCGGTCCGGAATCTATGAACTTGTTAATTTGTGTCCACCTGGGAAATCGAGCACGTTACATTTTAAAATCCGGATCTTGAAAATAATTTTTAACCAAATACGATTATACTAGCGGAACGATTAAAATTTACAAATAGACGACCGTATAATAGCGAGTCCGTTGCGGACTAAGTAGCAAATTTAAAAGAGATTGAATAGAATATAGTGTTAGCCAGCAATTTGGAACAAATCTTCGAGATTAATTCGTTTGCGGGCTGTCCAGCGACGTTGTACGTCAACAATAGAACACATTAAGTTTCGCTTACTTAATCATTTACTTTGGCAGTTAATTTGGGAGTAGCCGAGAAGATTGTTGTAATTTTTAGGAAATATAAAACCACCATGGTATTTCACGGGACGGGATTGCGGCGTGTGGGACGTGGCGGATCGGGGTCACAGGGGGCGGTTAGGCTAGGACCGCGGTTCGCTTCGGTGGGGAGCTGGAAGGTCGGGCTTGCTGATTCCCAGTTCCCCGCTACCAAAGGCGTAGCGGGAGTGCCGCTGGGTTGTTTAGTGGGTATATCGGATAACCGGGAGTTCCACATATCCTTCCCGTCCCCCAACAGGAGGGGATGCCTAATGCATTTTTCCCAGCGATAACAAAAAAAAAAGGACCGCGGTGCGCGGGCGCATGGCTCACGGTTAATAGAAGTACCACCGCTGGCATCTACGGAGGACGAGGGTGTGCGTGTGCTGGGCAAGCGGTGTGCGCGGCGGCACGGCAATAGGACCGCGTGCGGAGCGCACCATGAACACGTAGCGCGTCGGTTTAGATTGTATATGTTCATAGTGTGTAACCGAAAGGGCGCATCAAGGACTAGTACGCCCTAACTTTTATGGTTTCCACAGTGTAGAAGCGGCGAGTGCGGCTGGATGTTTTCCATTTCAACTTTTACAGTGGACGGGGGCGGGGAGGGGGCACGAACCGTGTGAAGTGGGCTCTCGTAACATCAAACGACGATCAGATAAGACGGGTTCAGCGGGGTTGGTGAGATGCTGTTAATTTTAGATAGAGTGTACGATGGGGAGGAGAGGAGTGAGTTTCGGTGCCGTGATTGCAACACAGCAGGAGCCTGAAAGAAATGTCTTGATGCTGCGAGACATCGCTACAGCCGTCGTCGCCGTCGCAACCACCATTGCGTACGAAACGTGCGATCAATAAATCCTATAAAATAAAAGCCCGATAACTTGTTTTAAAATACTTGTTATCGTATGTTAAAAATAAGAACGAAGATGTATGTGTAGATACTTATAATTTCTTTCATTAAAGTGTAATGTAGGGTAAGAAATAATATTGCGTAAACTTACTCTGCTTATAATAAACAGGCTAGTAATAACGACTTGTTTCATTTAAACAATATCACACGTGTTTTAAGGAAGTATCTGCGAAATCTCGTAATGGATCTTAGCATTTAATTAACGCACCTCTTTAATTGACCAAGAAATTGTTGTTACGAGAAGGAAATGTACAGAACTTTTTTCTATGTATTCGTTATTTTTACTGTTACCAGTCAACGTCTTTATAATTTTATGCTATGAAAATGATTTTAGTATTATCGTTGATGTTGAAAATATTAAATCGTTATATATATATATTACCATCAAATTGTGAAGTTTATTTGTAGGTACTTTAAAAACAAAAGCGTTTAAGAGAAAATTGATTTAATAATGAATAAATTATTTTACTATTTTATTAAATTAATATTTATGTACTTTCAATTTCAGTAGTCGTGTTTCTAAATAATTTTATTAAAAATAAGGAACCGACGATAAACAATAACTGCAAAGAGACAAAGATTCAAAATAGCAATTATAAACAGCAACAAAAAATGAAATATTTTTATGTTTTTTTACTAATGTAGATAGCAAACATATAGAAAAAACCAAAAATATATTTCTGAAATCGAGAACTTTACTGCTGCTGGTTAAAATTTCCCAAATTTTGTTTCATATGAAATTCATTGAAAAATGACCTATTTAAAATCTCTATTGCATTACGGGAAATCGCGGTGACACCTAATTTTATGTCGAACATAAATATGAAATAGACATTCTTCTAAGAGTAAATACTACTGAATTCTTCAAAAATAAAATCCACGATTAGCGTCGATAAATGTATTTATTACAAAGTATTACCTCAATAGTATATATTTAGAAAAAATAAATATGTAACTTAAGGACTGGTTTACTTGAAATAATTTTAACAGATAAATAATGAGGGGAAAGAGATTATTCTAATGAAAAAAATTGCCAAACCTAAATCTCCTACGTAGACATAACATTATAACTGTTTGAAAAATATTAGTTCTAAAAACATGTTTAGGATATAATGTATACTTACCTTCAGCTTGCAATTCTTCAAATAAAATTCTTGACCAATCTAATCGAAACTCCATCCTGTTCATTTTCGATTGTCTCAATTATAATGATAAATTACTTTGTACAATCTAAAAAACAACATGTACAAATAATAATTAAGTGGAACGAAGAAGTGACACCTCTGAAAACCCGCCGCCTTGATCAAGACATCACCTACAACATTCGATTAATAGAGATGTCATTAGAGATTTGAATGTCTATTGCATTGCCATAGACAATATACTATTCAGCCTATACTTAGAGAAAATATTCAATTATGATTAGAAATTATTTATTAATGAAGTATATGATTAATAACATAGAATAGTAATTCTATGTTATTATTTATTATTTCAAAACTTACATTGATTTTTTTTTACATCGTTATTAAAAATTTTTATTATTTAACAATTTTCAAATTACATTAAAATGATTTATTTACTCTGGAAACATGAAATTTATATTATAATATAAGTATAAATCATGTTAATGGACAATGTATTATGTAATTTTTTTGGAATTAGGAACCATAGTTATTTATTTGATTATTTTAAGCTCAAAGGCACAAAATAATTATACATAAAGTTGAGGTGGTAAACGAATTTTACTAAACGATACTAAACTATAATGCTAAATACCTTCAAACATATTTGATTCAATTTTAAATTTTCTCTGGTGATTAAACTTATTGAGTAGTAATAGGAAATCTAAAGAAAATGCTGTTTTGCCCCGATTTTTCATCACCAAGTGCTGACTAATTTTTAAGAATCTTTCTGAACTTGATTAAAGGTTCTGTACTATCCTTTTCGTTACTATTTACAAAAATGGAAAAATAGTGCTATAAAGATTTTATTTATCTAAAATAAATTCACAATTATTAAGTTATCAAAACCATAAAACAAACCTTGATTACGGCGAACCATAGCTCAATATTTTGCCTCTCTTTTTTATATTCGCTAATGTATACTGAATTACATGTCAACCCGTGTAATGTTAGGGAATTGATTTTTTTTTTAATTTATAATTCGTCACCATCATAATTTTTAGAGAAAAAAAATCCATGACTACATTCTTTTATTTAAATCAAACTTCAAAATGTCAAAATACGCGGTCTTATATCAATCTCGGATTTATAACAATTACTTTATCATGTCCATTAACACATTAATGGTATGTTGAGTATCCGAACTCTTCTGCAAATCATTCCTATAATAAAGCTTATGTGTACACGCCCTACCAGATAATTAGATAAATATCTCATTACCTGGTAGGGGGTTAAGAAAACACTCATAGTGTTTTCTTTACTACTGGCAAACTTGTATACTTTGACAAAGTAATCGAGTTATTTGTTGGTTACGTAATAAGGCAGATTTAGAAGCTTATTAATAATAATTTGAAAAGTAACTTAAAAATAAAAACAATAATCTCATTCGTCAATCGACAATTAAGATAGGAAACGGTTGATGAGTGGAACAGGCGCTATGTGGAAGGAAACACGGCATCCTGCGCTCAGTGACGGATAATTATGGATAAATTTCATGTCTAAACGATCACATAGATGAGAGAATAGGTCTTCGACTTAAACGTGTTGAGTGAACGAGATTAAAAAAAATGCTTTATTCTAAAGATTAGTAAAGATGCTCTTAATATACTATTTCAGTTAATGGACTATAGATATCATTTAAAACTTTTCAAAGTACAAATAAGATAGTTATCTTAATAATAATAAGGATCCTCTAGGACAAAACACGTCATTTAACCGAACCTCCATTATACAATTAATAGATAAAAAAATATGTGATATTGGTTTCAATGGATTGCAATAAAGCTTCTGATATATTTAAAATTATTAATTATGAAGCTGGGTGATATTACCTTGTCTTATATTTCATTACTAACAGGGCGTATTACATCACAAACACATTTTACAAGATAAAAATTGTAAACAGCTACAGCAAGTTGGATGAAGTCGGCTAAAAATCACATTGTTAATTTTTTTTGTCTTCCATCTAACTTATTGGATATCGTGATGTGTCGGTCACCATTTAGTTATTAACGTAAAAATAAAAAAAAAGTTAGCTCTCATCTAATTATCTTACATAATGAACAAGATTTCCCGAAGTTAATTTGCATTACAACAACGTATACGGTCTTTTCACGATAGTCAAGCTTAGCTTAGATAAGCAAGTACAAGTTGTACTTATATTTATATACCTTAATACATAATTTTTAAATTTCAATCTATTAAATTACTTTTTATTTCAAGTTCATACTCAATATGGATTGTATTTTCCCCGTTTGATTTGTGACGCAATTGCAGCTTCAATTTCAGGTACACAAATTTTCACATAGATAATACTAAGAAAAACACGAATGTATGTTATAAAAGCGTGAGGGTTAAAATGGTTCAGGCTAAACGACATCATGGGCGTGGCATTAGAAAGGCGGCTATTTTTCTCTGTGGCTCCGCCCAGCATGAAATATGGTAACCGCCCTAGCGCCATTAATGCAGACTTTTCAATGAAAGTTTAATGTTTTTATCTTAGGAATGTCAAATATTGGAAGTTTTAAAATCTGTATTACCAAGTACTGAAAATAACGAATGCTTGTTTTATATATACAGCTGTGTTGTAATCATAAAATTTTCGCACATTAATTTTTTTTTAGAAATACTTATATTAAGTAAATATAAAAAAGTGTATCTAGTACAAGTATTACAACGTTGTTATAGACCTTGAAGATAAAATTGTATTCATCTTATGTAGTTCTATTAATTATATTTTTGAGGTAGATAATAAAAGCTAAATACACTCTACACTCTTTTCTTGTGAAAACTATGAAATAAAATAGAAATAGCAATCTATCAGCGGCAAACATAAATTGTCATAATAGAAAACATTAGAGAAAATATTAAAATTTTTTCTCGATAATGAAATATGAAATTTTTGAATTTGATACAAAAAAGAAAAACAATAAATTACGATCTAATTTCTTTTATAAAGCAATCACAAATTTTATGACAAAATCTTTAGTAACTTAAGGATTAACAGGCCTGTCTTTTGCATGTATATATTTATATGCTTATAATGTATATTCATACATAAAGATATTTTAAATCGTTTTTCGAATACTATACTACAGTGGACGTATGCAATTAATAATAATAGAACTAAATTTTTTACATAAAAACTTAAGTTAATCCTAAATTAGATGTCAATCTGCCGTTAAAACAGTATTACTGTGTTCCGACAATTATACACATGAGAGTCCGAAGTATAGTCACTTAACATCAGATGAAATTGAGGTTGTTAGCTTATAACCGATTAAAAATTTTAAAAATATGTTATTGTAAAACTTTTTTGTTGTATTACTTAAAAAAAACTCGTCAAATAGTAAATAACGATTGTACAGATGTATTACCTATTTCGATATAATAGGTAATAGATACGACGGCTAAACATTTTTATTTATCATAAGAGTAGTAAGCATTTTTTTAAATTATTACTTTAAGGGAACGATAACATTGCACATAATATCAAGACTATACGCACAAAATACAAAAATGGAGCCGTAAAATATCAGATTCATCACCTAAACAAACATTGATGTTTCCACCCCTAAACTAGTATTAACCCACGTTAGGGATTTTTCTGTCATCAAATGATATGTAAATTCCACCCGTCTCAAAGGTTCCAAAAATGTTTTATATGATCGTTGTTATTTATTTTCTCTGCTGAGGCGTAAAATATGGCGGCATGGAAATGCAGGGGCTTTGCTCCGCACTGTATAGTTTGACAAGATGACAGTTATAAGAACGGGTTGGGACCCGAAGTCTGGGGACTAGAGAAGGTTATGAACATGTAATAAGAAGCGTAATCGGAATATGTCCTGTAAATTTTAAATCTTTAAATGTTTCTTGAGAAATCGAAAAGAAAAAAGAGAAAAGAATGAAAGATGATTCTTTTTATCGTTTATGCGCTAGTAGTTGATTGCGATTTCACATGATGTTAAGCGTCAATAAGGCCAATCTATCTACGATGGCACGAACGAAGCGTGTTAGTCCAGAATATTTCTGGCTCTTACATAAACGATAGCTGGAACATAGTAACGCAGTTTCAAAAACCCTTATATCATCCAGACTCCTCTGTTTATGTAGTCCGTGATTCCAAATCGAAACATCCGCATTGCAAGGCAAGCGGTAAAACATTGCTCCACAGAGGCAATCAGTTCAACACCATACAAAATGTTCACTAGGAAATATATTTTTACAAGAAGGAAATTTAAAAATTTATAATTTTCTTCTCTCAGACAAAACTAAAAGAAAATATTTATTTATTTATTACTATACAAACTTCATAGCTTATATTTTAATTAATATAAGCCCTTACATATGGACATGTCACAAGCCATTTATTAACAAATATTGTGGACTAATTTCAAAAATAATAGGTAATATAATGGACTAATTTAATGGTTTAAGAACGAAATAAAAAGGGGCGTAGGCAGAGATAGTGCTTTTCTTTGTAAGAGGAAAAACGCCGTTACATTCTAGGTGTCGATCCCATTGTCCACACTTGTGTATTTGGCTCGACTATAAGGGTAATACCGACAAACAAACCTCCCGAAGTACCTTTCTTGAACTACCGCGGAGCCACCGTCAGGTATTACTTCGCGGGGGTGGCCCAACAATCCTTACTTTTTCTTCTTTTCACCACTGTGAGGCTTTTACGCCTTTTTATTTTCTTGTCTTAATGCTATTAGTAGTGTGGCAGCATACTAGCTGAACCCATGCTTCTTCTGGCTTCAATAAAGTTTGCACAATATTCTCTGTGTTAACGGGTCCTAGCGATTTTTGTTACACTTCTCTTTTTTTGCTGAAAGGTGAACACGTAAGGAAAACATGTTTCTCGTCTTCCGCTACGTGACAACCTCGAGAACAGTCCGAGTAGTCTTTGTGTCCAAATCGATGTAAGTTGGCACGAAAACACCCGTGGCCTGAAAAAAATTAGGTAAAATAGTAGTTAGTTTCGCCATGGTAGCGATTACTTACTTATCTAGATTGCGAGTCAGCTTATGCGCCCTCTTCCTTTGCCAGATTCGTCCTATTCTCTTTGTCATTTATGAAAGCTGTTTTTCCTGACTATTTCTATAGTCGTATACTATGTTGTGTTCGGTTTCATTCTCTAGTTGAACATTAATCGTATTTCTTTTGCAAGTAGCTGCTTCGATGGACACCGTGCGGAAGGCGCATGAAACTCTTAGTGCGTTCAGTTGAAACACCGATTCTGCTTTTCTGCACTATGTTTTGTTTTTGAATACATCAGCCCATATCGCTATGCCGTACGTTAGAACGAATGTATTTACTGTTGCGTGGAGTTTTCTACTGTTTTAGCGTGGCCCGCCCACATTGGGCATAAAAGTCTTGCGACCAAGGCCGTCACCGTAGATGCCATATTAGCTGCAAATGCAAATGGGATTTAAAATTAAGCCTGAAATATAGAATTCTCCCTAGATACTTGACATGAGATTGGGTAGTGATGTAATAACCCACGACAAAGTTGATTATTTCTGTTGCCTACGTTTTGAGCTCAGCAACTTTAAGGCTTGCTTTTTGTATCCATTGTCGTATTTGAAGGTAACTTTCTTCGAAGACTTTGCATAGTTCCTCTTTATGTTCGACGACTGTGCTCAACGTAGTGTCATCTGGGAATGCCGTAAGTTCCGCTCCTTTTGATAGTTCTAACGTTAGAAGTCCATCGTACATTATGTTCCACAGCAATGTGCCTACAACCGATGCTTACGGAATACCTCCAGAAATCCTGTACACATCCAAGACCCATCTTCAGTGTTGTAGTGAAAAGTTTTGTCGCTGAAGTAATTTTTAATGATCTTTCCTTATGTATGGCAATTGGAGCCAATCCATAGCTACGTAGTTGGCGCCCCATCCCGCTGTAGGCAGGCATTCTGGATGTCTATGGCTACAAGGAGGCAATTTTATTTGGTAGCTCATTTCCAGCGTTTTCCCATTGTAACGTTATTCGCGATGTTTACTACCCTTTTAAATTAGTTAAGAGTTTATACAACATTTTGCTTGTTTTGTCTACAAACTCTGTTTATACTGTACGGAACCCTTTGCATTGCGAGTCAGATTCATTCCTGACTATTGAATTTTGCAATTTTTGAAACACAGATTTGTTAAAAAAATATAGATATCTTTTGTGTTATTTATAACTATAGAATTATTAGTCCTGACTGATTTACTGACTGACTTACTTATATATTAATGCGCAGACAAAACCGTTTGTCCTAGAGATATTATATGTGCACTAAAAATGGTTTTTCAAAATTTCACCCCTAATAAATAAAATTAATTTCTATTTTGTTTCCTGCTCTATCTCACTCCTCATTTTGTTTACATATTGCCCTATAAGTATCACATTGAACTTCTACACATATCAAAATTGCAATAATGCACAAAAGGGTTAGTGGAACATGTAATGTTCGTATCAAATAGCGGCTTACCTCTTACCTTTATTGCCTTATACATTTTATACTGCCTGGCATAACCAATACTGTATTTCTTTTTTATTTCTTGTTCGACTATTGTTATAACTGCTTAGAAATTAGCCAAACATTGTGGAAAAGTTCAATACACGGTCATTGGTGAGGGTGTACTAACCAATAGAAAGCCATAAAAACACACACACACATAATAACAGGGAAAGAATGCACAGAGGCCAAGAAGATTGAATTGGTTTCTTTGTTCGTTCACGTGTGTAATTGAATGCAAATTAAAATGGAAACTTTTTACCTTAGCGTACGTCTCTTTAATAATAAATGTTATCCTAAAAAGTAGTTAATAAAGGCGTTAACGCTAAATAACTAGTTATCTAAGTATTGGTATACTATGTGCATTCATGTATATTATACGTTGAAATTTTGTTCTTTTTGACTCCTTTTTAATTAATGAAATTTTAATTTATTCACTATTATATTTAACATTGATTTACAATATTTTTATAGAATTCATCTTATAAAAGTCATGTTTACAATTTACCGACTCATTCAAAATCTACATTACGGCAAAGAATATAAATATATGTTATATTTTAATTTTAATTTTTACTATTCCTCCATTAAACATTAACCGTCTCACTGTAATATTTTCCAGTAGACTGCGCGCCTTGTGCTTAATAAAGGAAAACGATTTTTTCACCTATTTATAGTTGATAGGTGTACAAGAACAAATCTATATTATGTCTTAATAAATAGTGAAAATTAAATATGCAATTTCGAAAATTAAAAAAATTTCAAAATATCAAGTGTACCGCGTACATTGTGTTATAATCCGATAACACAACAAACCTTCAGCAATGTATGGTAACTCTTTTCCACGCAAAACAAACTCAATTCTATTTATAACCCCTAAAGTTCAGTCTTGGAGGTTATACCGCGTATTTACGCACATATGAATTGCGCATTTAGTGGCGAGGGTGCGAAAACTTGTTGTTATCTCGAACGAGGCCAATTTCAGCAAATGGATACTAAGTCCTAAATCGCCTATCTGTTTTTCTCGTGTTCTTTTAAAATATCGACACGACATATCGGGTCGACGTGTGAACCGATACGCAATTTTAGAAGGATTTGCTTTATTGCCGCTAGGTTAAGTCGATCGTACGACGCGGGATCACGCAAGCTTAGAATTATATTCGTTATTTACGGTTCGCCTCATAAAGAATATTGTTCGCTTTAAAACATAATTTTAAACACTTTTATTTAACAAAAACAAGAAACGAATTAGAAAAATTGAAAAAACACTACAAAATTATAATACTGTTATAGAATATGGTCATCTATTACTATGCTCTTTACCATTAACAATTTGATGTAATTAAATTCTATGTCGATTTTTAAACACATTAATAGGTATACATAGCCGTGCGGCAGCGATGCGCGCTCCTTGCCTATGCCTCAATGGCCGCCCTTTGAGTGCAAACCATGCGAGAAGTCATCCACTTATCGTCAGCGCGATCTATAGCTGACATTTTTCCCGTTTTTCCTCGTCCTTTCGCCTGGACGACTGTGCTCCAAACGTGACATAATTGAATCACCCGGCCCCAATTCGTTTTCGTTCAGAAGTCGTACAAATTAATCATGACAAGTAAACATATCTGATGTTTATAGAAATAGAACGTTAATTCCAGTATTTATAACACATCAATGCTTTATCAAATAAAAAATTGAAAGATAAAGTATAATTAACTTTACATAATTTCTTCTGCATCGTACGTATACACGTATATGTTTAACATCTTTTTCTTTGTAATTTTCATTAATAAAATAACATAATTACCAAATATTAAATGCAATAATGAAATCACAATGCACAACGCGAAAAATAAACTTACCTTTAAATGTTGATTTTTTAGTTGCGTTACAATCGTGGTTTTTCCCTGTAGGTAAATAATATAAATTTTGAAAACTGATTCTTTTTAGATCTTGTTATTTTAATTTTTAAATTAATCATATTAGAATAGACACTATTTACACCGTACGAAGTAATTGCATCAATCCTATTTCATCTCAAAGTTTTATTTTTGTTTAATAAAGGCGTACTGGCTCTTAAAGTAGTTTACGTTAGCGCAACACTCAACGCTTGCGGAAGAGACGGAAAAACTTTAGAGAGAATAAAATAAATACCGTCGCGGGATCCCTGTCTGTAATTACCAAGGTACAAGTACTATCAAATAAAAACAGTCTCATCGGGCAAACGAAAAAGGTTTTGAGGCCCTCGTTTCACGCCAACTGTAATTCTATTTGAAGTGAGACTCAAAGCGATGTTCACTGCACCCTCTCGGCCCTATTGCAGACAAAGAATAAGGTTTTATTGCCACTCTTTTACCTACTTATGTTTAACCTCGGTGAGATAGCTTTCGACTTTATAGTGTTTGTACTTTTATCGCCCTGGGTAGGATAATCGATAGAAATATTGAAGGCCGCGTTATGTTTATATAAATATAATATTGAATAAGTTTTTTTTTATTATTAATAATTCAATAAATATTTTTTTTTAATTTATAAATAGTATTATCATTCAAAAGGATCTCGTTGAAATTATTTTCGGACCGTTGTAAACTCATAACACAATACAAACTTTTTTGTGCTATTATGCTGCTCTCAAGAGATTATTATTCATGGCAATCTTTTAATATTCATGCTTTGAATTTTGTGACATTTTATAAACTTTGAGAGCGTGAGAAGGGCTTTATTGTCAAAAACGCCAAAAACATCGCCACAGTGCAGGGTATCGCAATGGAATATGTCCGCCTGTAAACACGAGAAATAAATTTTAGCAATTTGTACATTTGTATGGTAGAAGCGTCGGATGCAGTGTGCGGTGGCGTGTTGCGACGTGGCGGCGGGCGCGTTTTGCCAGGCTTTTTGCAGCCGCGACCAGCCGCGAACAGCCGTGACCGGCCGTGTCACATCGAACGGCCGCGTTTGAGCCCCTCCCCCTCCCTGTTACCGCACCGCACACCCGCACTTCTCTAGTGATGCGGTTCAACGAATTGTACATTCAATAATTACTTTTAACCAAAAAATTGGTATCTAACCATTACTTAAATATTTTATAAACGCAAAGTTTGGACGGAAATTCTGAATTGATCTTTGTCATTTTCACACTAAGAATCGAGTTTTTTTTCTAAATTGAGATATCTATACTCACTTCCATATATTCTGTATAATAAAGAAATAATGAATAAAATCGCAGTTCCAAGCGATGTGCGCATATTCAAATTTATGTTTACTATTTTCCAATGAAGGGTTAAATTTTTTCAATTCATGTGGAACTAATTTCGAGGTTTACACATTCCAACTAAGGAAAGACGTCAAAATCGCACCATTCGTAGAGTTTTGTATAAACATTCATAAAAAATATTAGTTGGTCAATAAAATTTTATCTACTAACCTATATTTGTTTTTCATAACTTAAAACATTTAGAAACAAATTACTACATTTTATTCTAAAAAATTCGGAAAAGAAAATTCCTTGTTCTTAAAATATGAAATATCCAATTACGTTATCGCAAATCATAGTAATAAACATGTTTGGCGATATATTGTCGTTCAGACTTAACACATAACGAATAAAATTTTGAACTACCTTTCTTTTAATCATGGACATGTCATGCTCGACTGTGAAATTAAAATTTTATTCTTAGCGTTACAAGTTTTGTTATTGATGCAATGAAATGAACGATTTGTGCAATGATTTATCGATATTGGTGCAGCGCAGCGTCGAACCTAGCTCTGGCCATGACGACGTGTTTTGTGCGGGTGCCACGTGACGGCGTAATTAGTGCGTGACCGCCGTCCGCCGAAACGTCGACACGCCAACACGCCGACACGTCGACACGCCGACACGTCGCCTACCCATTTACAATTCTGACATTGTAATTTTAACCATATTTGCTTACAAATTATAACCTAAAGTAAAAAAATATATGAAGCCAAAAATTCATTACATTCTGAAACTGTTACAGAACGAGTACAAAGACGGAAAGATACACGTGTACACATAAATATAAACAACCAGCTTTCAGTTCCGTTTCGCGCAATCAATCTGCGGTAAATTATATAAAAAATACATTTCAAGCTTCAGCTGACTGCAAGATGGTTTCTTTATTAGTTTTCCCGAAGGCAGCCGAACCGCACCCGGATCGGTGGGGACGTGTGAAAAATTCTCGACGGGATTAAGCTCCCGTTTATCGAGCTTCGAAGCGGACTTATTGCTGTAATACAATCTCTGTTATGTCGCGCTGGGATTATCCGTATCACCGTATTTTACGGGAAAATATTTTCGCGAGTCCCAAGTGTATATGTTAATAAGTTTTTGAAATTTACCTATGCAACAAATGGCGCCAACTAAAATTTTGACGTAATGTATTTACATTTGTATGTAATATCCTGATGTAAAAAAAGAAAAAAAAACGAAACAATAAAATCGTAAGTTTATTTTAAGCAACTTAGAGTCTGA
>DWQX01003135.1:0-18961 GCA_018245475.1 Pharmacophagus antenor
TTGCTCATATATATGTAGTGAGGTGTAATGGTTTGTTTTTTACTATTATAAATAGTTGCTTTGTTTCATAGATCATTCATATGCATTATAATACATCTTTTGACTGCCGCTAAGGCGTAGTGGATTAGCCGTTTGTTTTGTGATGCAAGGTCACAGGTCCATATCCCGAGCCACAGGAGTATGGATCGTGGTGGGGTTTTTCGAATACGCCTAGTTAACTACCACACTCAATGTCAATCTGCCGCCGTAATAACGCTGCTGCGTTCCGATAGTCATACATGTGAGAGCAAAAAGTATTCTGGGTGAATATGCTTTACCATCTACGACCTCGTTGTCACTTAACATCAGGTGAAAACGAGGTCAAGTGTTAGCCCATAACCGATATAAAAGTCTTGGTAGGTTTTTGCAATAGAGAAAATGGTTTGCTACCCATCTTTAATTTCAAATTTTGCGTTCGTTAGTTTTGTGAAAACTGTGTCAAAAATTTTAGTAAACGTAACGTATTTTAGAACATTATTAGAAGTAAAATTATGAGATGACTGTCTCTTATTTAATACTGGTAAACCAATAAAATGCTTATATTGTGATAAAACGTTTACGATTGTTACATAGGGAATTGTAAAGTAATTAAGGCGAGCTTTTGTCCGCTAAGTTAAACCAAATTTGACATCGGGAACAAATACTCGTTTAGGAAGAATTCCTTTGATCGGATTTGTATTAAATGTTTTCAAATATATAATGAAGGATTTATTCAGATTATTTCTATCGAGACATTATTTTCATATCGTTATGAAGATGTACTTTTCTTAACATGCAGACAATATAAAGTTAATTACTTCTTCGACGTAATGTCACCAATCGCCAGTAAAAAGGTAATTTATAATAAAAAAAAATTACCAATAGCTATCTAGTAGTTAATAATCACGTCTTTTTTTTACTATTCTTGTATTGTTTCACTATTTATTTTCATTATTCAGTTTTAAAAAATCTGAATAGTTGCTATGTTATAGGTTTCCAATCATTTTAATCTACGGCCCTTTTTATAGGAATAAAAAACGATTATATTCAATTAAAATTTATTATTTCATAATATTAATTATAATTTATTATTCTATTTAGGTAAGTACACAGCGACCGCCCCCTTAATGACATAAAGCCCCTCGTCTGCTCTACTCTACTACTATCTCTTAAATGAATAATAATAAAAAAAGTATTTTCACTTATAAATATAAAAAAATATATGTTCAATATAGAAAGAAGGTTATGATTTAATTGTGGAAGATGTCTAACATCATTTAAAATTGAAACTGTGACAGCCGCTACGATGTGACAGAAAATATGCTAATATTTTTCTAACAGGCACAACAGAAATAAACGCCATTTTCGTAATCAAATAAACAAGTACTGGTTAAGAAAGGCTGCATGAGTTAATGTATGTGATACATCAGAAACATTTTTCCCCATAGTTAATACAATAATGACTGTATTTAATATTTCTTACTGCAAATAATATACATAATATAAATAGTGCAGATAACCATGCCATCTTGACCCAATATAAAGGGGCATATTCGACCCAATTATATTTTGTCTATATTATACAAAAAAATTGTAATAAATACATTTTCAATTTTCTTAGTGTTAAATTAAGTGTTTTAATATCCTAAACATGAAAGCTTATATAGAAGCTATTGTATTACAATTGCTTTTATTCAGGCTTTAGGTATTGTGCTGACTTTTGCCTGTATTTTGAATACAAGGCCGGGAATGAATCTGCCAGCTTCCGAGTTCGTTATTCGGATGTAAGGTTTTTATTTTACAATTAACTTTTTGCAATCTCACGCTAATGTGTTTTAAATTTGGACTTTATCAACTGAGAGAATAATTAATTATTCATTGAAATTTGAATCCCTCTTTTCCCCCATTAGGGTTCAAAAAACCCTTCTTAGTGTACACCAAAGAATCACCAAGAATACATCAACCAAATGCCATGTATCTAGAATCAATGGTTTATGCTATACGTTGAAGATATACTATGATTGATGACCAGATAGTCAATATCTCAAGTCATTAAGAAATTATTTAAAAATAAACAGTGTAAGTAGGAGTGGAAATGTTCAAAAATATACAAAATCTTATTCCTTCGCAAACAGAATCGATGTTGCGAACGTTTGTTTTTACAGTCAGCGTAAATAAAATGTCGCAGGTTAAATTTGCTATCGCAGCACTTATTAACGATAAATATTTGATAGCATCGGAATGGCTATTTGTAATGGATAGTGCACATGCAAAGAGAACAGAAAATAAATTTGTAGGTAGTGTTTTTTTTTTCTGGATGAAATAAATGCAGTCTGCGAAGTTTCAAGCAGACTAATTATCGCTGGCAGACTTTATGACGCTCGTTCGTTCGAAAGTTCTTTTACTTCCACCGCTGATGCAGTCAGATGTGTAATTAGTACTAACTCCAGTTAGAATCATACCCCGCCTGTAAGAGTTTTATGAAGTTCAGCTAGAATTTTTTAATTAATTAGTAGACTCAATTAGATTAATTCCACCCGACATTTATTACTGAGTTTAGTTTACAAAAAATATATTTTACAACTTACCAATTACAAAATAATAATCATAAGTTATTTAGGAATGTGTTTCTAAAATCTTAAATGGGTTTTTAACAGTTTGTTCCGATGTCTACAGTTTATTTATGTTAAGAAAAACTTTAAATTTTTTCTTATTTTCTTCAGTAATAAATAGTTTAAAATATCAATTCATTTTCAAAGTTTAAATATGTATTGCTAATTTTTATTTATTTTTATATATCTATACATATTAAGATTCAAAGTTTTTATTAACTGACCTCCATCAACGCACAGGCTAAACCGTTGGTCCTAGAGAGGAGAAATAAGGATGTTGTGTTCTTTGTGATATGTAGGTATTCAAAATTGTATACCTAAGGAGAGGCGGGAGAGTTGAATTTTCAATAAAAAAAAAATATTTTTCGAGTCAACTCAAAAATTGGTACATATAACTAAGGGAGAATAATGATAATATTAAATAAAAAAATTAAAACTCCCAGAGAAGCGAGCTTATGACGGCTAGTTTAATATATGCTGCAGATATGCCATGCAATCTGGTGTAGTATAGACGAAATAAGTTGAAAATATTCTATAACAATAATGGCGAAAGAACTATGAAAAGGTTCCTAGTCCTGCGGGAATTCAATAACTTATCGATGCAAACTTTGTATCTGTCGGAAAATATCTTTGCGCTTCTTTCGTATATTGAAATAAAAACCTTACGCTAGAGACGCTTTATGATACTAGAGATCTTAATATTTTTCATAACTTACATTTTGAATAAAACACTTTCAGTAGGGTTGGGCGAACTTTGTAAACTTTCAATCTTATATCAGTGAATTCATATCACGAAGGGATCCGTGTAACCACAAAGGAAACCACTGGCGGTTAATAATTATTTCTTTTTCTTTTTTATGCTCCTTATTTTGTGACAGAATTTGTGAGGTATATTTACCATATATATATACTTTTTTATTTATTTACATTTATATTTATTTGTCCATTTTTTTTCCACTAATTTTCATATACCCTCTAATCAATGCTTAAGCAGACTGACTGAGAATGCCATTTGGCATTGAGTCTGCCTTATATACAAGTTTTGTACATAATAGTCTTTAAATAAAATAAATAAATGCCGATGCTTGTGTTTAAATGTAGAAAAATTTAAACATATTACTTTTATTTATAATGTAAGCAAATGTGTAAAAAAAAAAAGTTACAGAACCCGTCATTTTGACGGAACGGCGTTCTATAAAAAGTCCTCTAATTAAATGTACAATATTTTTTTATTATTCATGGCAACATTGCTTTATACTTTTCTTTTAAGAAAAAATTAGAATGTACTAATGATCCAAATTACTACAGACTAGTGAATCTAGTGTTAAAAGAACTTTCTATAAATTCCTTTCATAGCAAAACTAAATTTACAATTTTCCAAATTCCTTTTTGTTACCTATAAAGTAAAAACGTAAAATGGAACGCAAATTATTCTTTTGACAACGTAAAGCATTTAAGTAACAAAAGGAAGTAATTAAAAATGTAAAGAAACTTAAGCCTTTACCGCGTATTTCGTACTGGCCTATATTTTGAATTTTGTGTATAAAAAATATGTAATTATTATTTATTCTTTTGTTTTAGTAAATTATGAATTTTTATAATGCTGTTTGTTATGAAACTTTGTTATGAAACATTATCGATGGGTTTGGTTTTTTTTATCAGTTATGGGCTAACATATGTCCATGATTTCATCCGATGTGTAGTGACAAAAAGATGGTGAAGCGTGTTCACCCAGAGTAATTCTAGTTCTCACACTTATGACTTTCATTATGGCGACAGATTCACGTTGAGAATAGCTAGACGGGTCCGAAAAACCTTACTAGCATCCAGACTCTATTACTCCTGTGAACTGGGAATCGAACCCAGACCATTTACAAAGCAACCGGCAAAGCACTGCGCCACGAAGGCAGTTGAAATATTGACGTGTATTTAAAAACTAAGAAACTTCTTTCTCAGAGGCATTACAGCTGCATCTCAACAGACGCAACGGTTTTCCGTGAGTGACGGTTATCACTTATTATTACGTAAGCCGCTTGATCCTTTCGTTTGCTTACTTTTTCTTTAAAAACATAAGCAACAGTAGGAGTATCAAGGATGTCATATGAAAGAATTGATTAATTGGACATATTGTAGATTAATTATTTACATAATAGATGTTATTATAAAAAAGAGGTTTTAATGATATTAACACTGACGTCCGACGACACCACGTTGTTCTCTTTCGCAAAATATCGCTTGACGGTTGGTTACACCGCAGTGGGGACACTGTTACAATTGAAAAGTAATAAGAGAACCCAATCTTTACTATCTTTAAGGCCAAAACCCATAAAAACCTCCTTTTGCGTTTATCATTTTTATAATAATATAAAACTTAGTCGTTTTGATTTTCCCATTATACTATATATCAAGTGTTTAAAGAATTAAAATTTCGTGGCAATTCCGCCGGTGCCAAAATTAAAAATTTTTAATGAAATATGCAGACGTTAAATTGTTAAATTACCAATTGGTAAGAGTCTGCTATATTTTATAAGTAAATATATATATTTTTAAACTTTTAGCACGTTTAAAAATGATGGGATTACATACAAAAGTTTTATATAAGATTTTGTTACGCATTTAGTATCGACAGCGAAAGACTTCAAATAACTTTTAGGCCCTCTGGAGCTTACTAAACAAAAGAGGACTTATTGTAATTTTTTCTTCGGCAGGACTTTTGTTTAACTTTGTAAGTCTTACAGGTAGCTTAGTGAAGTAACTTTTTCAAAGGGAAACAATACCTCAACGATGTGTAGAAACTGAGAAATAAAAGAAAGTTTCGACAAGAATGAATAAATGCAAAATTAATTATTTTTATTTCAATTTTTTCCTTTGAATAGTTATAGGATTAATTTCGAGTTAAAGTAATATTATAAAGTAATATTATATATACACTCTGCAAAAACATGCGTAGTTATACAAAAAACGCACGAAATTGACAACTGCTTCTCGTCCTTTAAAAATATAAATGAGGCATGATTCACTTACATGGCGTTAGTTTTGTAGATTATGACATTAATCAACCGCATAGATCACTTTACCTTAACAAAAATATAATTATTATTTAACATAAAAATAGACGACCCTGTTATTACAAATGAAGTGCAATAGCCTGTTTTTAATCATGAATTTAAAACGTTAGTAGTACACTTTCTGTATAAATAAACAAAGTTATATTTTTCCCATGCTCTGCCATAATTCTTAAGCGCTTTAAAGCAGTTGAGCATATAAATTGAAATTGCGGTAAACAACTTGTCGCATGCACCCATGTATATAGGTACAATAATCCGCAAACCTACGTAGAATTTCCAGTTTCCAAATGGTTATTCAACCACTTAAGAGTTAAACTTTATATGCAAATTTATTACAATATAAATTATTACAAAGCTTTTCGTTTTCACCACCTCGGATGCACACTTAATACGTCTTATATTTAATTAATACCTAGAAAAAGACAAGACCGATATTATAGATTTTTTAAGTGACAAAAAGGCCATTGATGGTGAAGAGTGCACACGCAGAATACTGTGGCCCTCAAACTGCAAGAACAGCAACACTGTTATAGCGGTAGGTTGAAATTAAGGTGGCAGCTGGCCAGGCGGGTTCGAAAAACCTACAGACTCCGATATTCTCTTGATTCCTGAACCAAACTTTTTATCTTCGTGTTACAAAGCTAGCGGTAAACCATTGCACCACAGAGACTGTACAATTCGGCGATGCATGGCACTTAATCAGATACATTCCTCACGTATTCTTTCAATTCAGAATTAATTATTACGCAATTTAATCTAATGAAGGGGAAAATAATTAATAAGCAAATAAAAGCAAATTTTACAAGCAGTCAATATTCATCATAGATTTGTGTAAAAAATGATTGGAAATCAATAACAGACATTTGAATTTCCAATTCCGTATAGTGATTTCGAAAAATTTCCAACTTCACAAAGACTCGTTCAGCGGAGTATTTCTCTATTAAAATTAGTTATACCAATCAACACGAATACTTTCACAGGTAAGTAGCAATAAAGCTAATATATGTATATGTAATACCATTGTAGTTATATTATGCCATAACTGCAAAGAATCATCTCATAAAACAGCAACGATTGTTCCTAAAAGTTATACTAATGTCTGCAAGCTTTTTACCCCGAAAGGTGGAGGTAATATTACTAACTTCTGGTTTCTATAACATCATCGATTTCGAATCTTGATACATTTTTAATATAATATATTAAACATTGTTCAGTTATTCTGTGTCAGTAACAAATATAACCATATTAAGATATTTAATTTCCTTCCATTTAGTTGGAATGATGCCGAGGTGCTAACAGTGTTACATATATATCAAGTAGCTTGGAACTTAAGCTATTTCAGGCAAAAATAGTAACTGTATAAATAATACAATCCTAGAATCAATCCGTACGACAGATGAAATACATTTTGAAATTTTAAAACGGGCCGTGTTTCGATTGTAGTTTCTCTTTACTAATTAAATATATTTTAACCCCCTAATAATAAAATACTTGGTGTTATAATTTTATTTAGAGTATATGCGCACATACGAGTATATGAATATTTGTATATCGGAGTGTTATCATAGCTGCCAAAGGACTGAAACTCTTGAAACTATATTTTTGAAGAAGTTAATTTTTGTTTGAAGGGTAATTAGAGGTTCAGTGTTTTTATGTATTCTATAGTTTCTATTGCGAATAGTATTAATGTTAATTACATATGTTAGATATATACAATTATACGGTTGACACGAAGTTACAAATGATAATAGTTTGTATTATGATTGGAAAATAAAAATGTAATCAAGAAGTTTTATCCGTGGTCTGAAAAATTAGATCCTATTTCTGTATGACGTAGTCTACCTGGTTACACCAGCTATGAATTGGAAAACCGCCAAGAACATTTTCAAGCTATATTTGTTGAGCGTATCTGTTGGGGGGTTGACAGACTAACGAATGTTAAGCATAAATTGATTATATAACTTCGTTACTACTGCCAATTTATAAAAATAGGGTCGCAGTCTATGTCTTCTATATTTTTAAAATTATATTATAAATTACATAAGACCTGTTTAATGCTGTTTCTACGACCGTAACAACGTAAAATATTGTTCAAAATCGTCAATTACTTTCATTAAATACATTAATTATTCTCTCTTAAAATATAATTTTAAGCGATTCAGTAATATTCCTCTTTATTTATAAAAAGTTTAGAATTTCATATCGTGAATAATTCATCAACCATAATACCAAGACGTCATAAAACTTAATTTTGTAATAAAAATAAAAAGACCAGCTGGGTTCCAGCACTCAAGAGGCGCAAGCTATCATGAATACTTATTAGGAGTGTATTCAGAATGAAGCTGTTGGTATAGCTCATCCCTTGCTGACATATTACATAAGACGTGTCAACTTTTATCCGTGGGTTTAACTTTTGCATAATACATATATGTTAAAAGATATAAAACCTCTTTACTAGGAGATCTTAGATTTTTATAGATAAGAGTAATATAGATTGACTAACTAATATCTTATACATTTTTAGCCATGAAAATATAGTATAGTGGTAGTCACAAAAATTTTCAAGTTTCTTACGCACAATAGAAAAAAAAATGTAAAACCCCTTGATGTTTACATAATTTATGTAAACATAATACTTTATAAATATTATATTCAAAATTAAGAATAGTTTCGAGTTTTAACTTGTAATTAACTTTATACAATTGAGATAATTAATTCTAGAATTTAGGATTACTTAGATTTATCCCTTGTGTGATGTCATACCCAAAAACATTTTTATGTTTTTTTATTGTTATGAATAATTCGAGAGAGTTTATGATATAATATTTTAATAATCCTCTGTGAAATAATTTAAAAAGGTTTTATAAATTAAATGCAGTTTAAATATAAAAACATTTATTAACATTTTTTTACTATTACTTTTACATGCTATGGTAAATTGTCGAAGGCTATAGACCTTACAGCACTAGCATCTATGTTTTGTCATTTTCTAGAGCTTCTGATGGAGATATAGGTTTAGAACCGAATGGATACAAATCAATGCTCTGTACGTGAGCTCGAACTGAGACACCCGGGGGAATCCCAAAGTAATTTTGACCTATATTTTTAATAATTGTAGTGCCCGGCTTCGTTTGATGGATATCAAATCCTACACCAAATTCTGGAGTGTCAATGTCATCTTTCTCATCTTCGAAGTCTATATCATGATCGTCATTAATATTTGAAGTCTGTGAAGGTTTAAGAGGCACATAAGGCTTCTCCGTTGGCCTAAAAGGCTTGCTTGTGGGACGCCACGGTTTGCCTGCAAGGTTTAATGATTACTAAATTCTTTGTGCTGTGCTTTTATGAAGTGCTAGTGCTGTAAGGTGTTGGTGTAATAAAAACCAATTTGTCTGTGAATAACATTTATTGCAGTCAAGCAGATATTTCTATGAATAATTTCCTGTAGTGCACACTCCAACCTTTGGTGCAATGTGGATTGAAACTCGTGATCTTGTTTTCATATTCCGTTAATACTTACCGAGTTATCATTTCATAAGAAAATTGAATCTTGTTTACAATTTCCAAACGCTATCCATTTATTAAATCTCCACATCGCGTCTGATGATTCTCAGTCTTACTTACGTTTTTATTTACATGGAACATTTTATTTACAACATCATTAAATGAGAACGTTTGTGCGTACATCGAAATAACAAGATCACCAAAATCAATCGGATGCCATTCAGCAGTGCTATGCGTCATCACCTGGTCCTTGTGTAGGTTGGGACCCTCCGTAACTTGACGAGTCCTCATCAACAAAGCCCGAGTCTTCGCTTTCTGATCCTTGCGGATAGGACGGGCCATTATAACTTTCACTAGGCCCGTCATCAGAATTACTTATTGGGGCTGTATCGATATCAAGTGTATTGCTTGGCCTATCTTTATCGGAAGCTGTAAATGGTGGTGGTTTAACGTGACCCGATGCAGCTGAACCGTCTGGTCCTGGAATAAAATGTATTATTATGTGTATAAATTATTAAATTGTTTATTACTTTGTATTATTCAAAGCCTTGACATTTAGTTATTTTAAAATGCATGATAAGCGATGAAAAGTGTAGCAATAATCGCTTACCTTTAAATACATCTTCGCTGACTATGTCTTCAGGTACATAGCTAGCAACACTAGGTCCGATGGCACCGTTTACAAATTCGGGGTCGTAAGAGCTCGGTATTGTTGGAAAGAATGGCGGTATGAAAGGATCTTTGCTGTTCTTCACAATACGGTAGCCAATACCAGGTCCAGCTATATAGTGTACCGTCCTGTTCATCAGAATTGTTCTTATAAGTTTTAAAATAAATATATATACACAACAAACTTCAAATGAATGAATCGAATGCTGAATATATATTAATGAAACGAACTAAAAAAATTAAGTTAGTATTAAACTTTATCAATGTTTACATCCAGTTTGATTAAGTGACTTTATGTGAAGAAATATGTTTCGATTAAAAAAAGTAATTATATGTAAGCTTTCATTATAAAATACATCTACAATTGCACATCAAGAGCTGAGATGTAATTATTATTTGTTATTAATTTGGCACATTTTAATATAATTACAAAATATCTGGCAATTAATAACGAAACACTTAATAAGGTACCTTTGAACACCCTTATCATCCAAAAATGAATAAGAACCTCTGACGTTTCCATGAGAGTCGCTACTCTCCGATCTCCTTTGGTCGGGCCCTGCTGATATGAATCTGCAAAAATGGGTAAGTCGAATGCACGTGATTTATTTCTATAAAAATATACTTTAATCCACATAGTTAACGACATATTTGATTTGCTTATATTGAATTTAGATTAGATTTGCTTTATTATTTTAAAAAAGAATATCTTTTATGCATGTCTCACAATTGTCTTTTCGTATATAGAAGATCCTTGGAGGAGGTCTTTGTCCTGCAGTGGACGTGTTTTGGGTGATATGATGATGATATAGAAGATATTTTTACTTGTAATATTGATTGTAAAAAATTAAAAAAAAAATTTTGCGACAAAATGATGACATAAGCAGAACGCTTTGTTGTTGCTAAGCGATACGACTGTCCATATCAACGAGAGATTAGTTCTATTCTAATTCTAATTTATATCGCCAGTTTTCAATAACAACAACACATTGTTTTTTTGTGTTATTAAGGGTTAAATATTTTCCAAACTGTACAACTTTAAAGTTATATAGAGTTTTGGCCAAAGAAATAAGAAACAAATGTAAGTCCTTCTGAAGGATGTGCAATTTATGTGTTTATACATATCAAAGGCTGAGAGAAATAATAAACAAGAAAAGCCTTACAGTAAAATTGTCCTTTGTGAAATGTCGTTATTCTAGAAAATCGGCGATGTATAGCCTACGGATTGCACTTGTCACATTGAGACAAGAAATCTGATTACCTCAGTTATTTTATTAACTACAACTGGTAATATAGCTGCTAAAATTATTAGGTAGTAACTATTGCTACGTACTATACAGCATATGTAGAAACTGCGTTAGTAATTTTTTCCCAGTCCTCCGACGATAGAAACGTGTTAATGAAACTTTTCAATTAAAATAATAACATTCTTTTGTAGCAAATGATAAATGTTGTTAGCGTTATTAATGCGTCAACAGGAACGATATAATAACGATAAAATGTATAACAATTCATCACACGATAATAACAATGGGTTATAATTGCATCGTCAATCTGTCTCGTTGAAAGGCAATTTGTCACCTGTAGGAACCGTCTAATCCCCGTTGGACGGCGGTGCGTCCCCGGGGTCGTGTCTCGCCCCGCACTAGAGGAGCCCTGTGGAAAGGCGATCCGATCACGCTCGGGTTGTCCGGATGCGACGAGGACACGTGGAACCCGGTGTCGCGGCCGGCCACGTACGTCACGTCGTGACGCTCGCCGGCGTCGTCCACAAACGTGTAGTGACCTAAAAATAAAAACAGACTGAAAATTTTCTTTGTATTTTTTATTCATTTATTTTTATTTATTATGTTATTATATTTTATTAAAAGTGTAGTACAATAAAGTAATAAATGAAATTTTAATCACAAACATTATTATTAAATGCAGTCCGCGACGCTTAGTGCGTTTCTTAAGAAAAAAATTGTAGAAGAAAGTTTGCTATACATTATTTCATAAACTATAAAATATAAATTAGGAAAAAATATCAGATATAAAATTAGGTGTTGTTCTTACTTTCAATTTTTACTAAAAGATAGAAAGGATGCTCGAATTATAGTTATTGGTAATTGTTACTTATAATTAGTATATCTACTACCAAAGCAAATGAAAAAAATAAATATATTTTAATAAACAACAAAAGTATTAACGGATAAATACTTAACGGACAATTTTTTTTATGATTTTATGATAAAAATAAGCAGATAACATTGCATATCGAATTGTTATTACAGTTATCCATATTGCTGTTATGTAATATAAAAGGACATCCATTTTAGATTCCAAAGTTAACATAAAAAAAAAACAAAGCTCAAAGTTTCCGTTGATGTGGATGTTTATACTAACCGGTTTGTTTGTTTACCAAATACGAAATAAATACTTGCCAAGTTGATCATATAATTAGATAAAAGTCTTAACATACCTTTAACATCGCCCCTGCTGTCGGCGTTCTCGTTTTTCGAGTATGTTCGTGTATCGAATTTGTATGAGTAACTCGGGTCTTCGCTGGGATCGAAGTAGGGGTCGTCTTTATTACCTATAGGACCGCGTGGTCTTTGGTCCAAGTCGATTTTCCTGTGCACATTTGGCCCTTTCGCGCGGAAGCTAAAAGTAATTGTTCAATCATATAATAGGCATTATCTAACAAACTGAACGTAGTGTACTCCTATCAGACAGAAAATATAAAACCATACTTGATAGTACTACTAGTATATAAATCTCGCAGAGATAAAACTTTGAACTAAAATGTTATAGTAAAATAAAATTTGGCGTCTTTTGAAAGACTAACTAATAAGATTAAAGAACAAAAACCGACGCAAATGGTAAGGGGATAAAATTTTTTCTTAAAGAATATCAGCAAAAGGGGATAAACTTTCTTTTGTAATTAACTGCCACTAAAATCTACGTTTCGTTTATTTTCCCACGTTAAGTGTTAATTTTCTAACAAGTTTCTGAAAAAAAAAAATGTTTAAAATCGGACAACTCAGTCTAGATTCGAGTAAAGCTTTCGCTGTTAGCCTTTTTGACGACTTCATTTATTCCCTGACAGTATCATCGGACTCGGAGCTCGGTATAAAGTTCAAATTTGTTCTCGTCATAGGCTAACAATGTTATAGCTATTAAACAATGAATCAGAAATATCAAAACTAAAAATCGTATTTCGGAAAATAGTTTCAGTTCAGAAGTAGCTTAAGATCACTGTTACGTCACTGCGTCACACAAGTGAACGGGTGCTGCTTGCGGTGACTAGAAGTTTTGTTGTCATTATAGTGTATACCTTTTGCTGTAAATTATTTTTTCTTGGTTACTGGATTACTCACTATGGTCACTAATTTTCAATTCATTTGTATGTACTAGGTAACAGCGTGCTGTTAGGGAGTTTGTTACGTCGTTTTTTCTCCGCGACTAGTGCATCTAGGAATCAGCGGATCAGGAGTCCATCAATAAATTGTTTTACTTCAAGAAGTGGTACTAGGTAACCTAATGTTAACGAATGAGTTTTAACTTTTCACTTTCTAGACTCACCCTCTAGGCCCAGCAGTATAAATAGTCTCTTTGACTGTGTCGGTGGCGGGGTCCCTTGCTCCAAACCTTCCCCCCACCACCCCGTTCTGGTTGCCCCTTGCGAGGTGATAGCTTCCGCCGCGATCTTTATTCGCATACCTGTTACGAACGAACTGTTTAATACCACTTCTACATTTCGTAGAAAGCTATTGGACAAACTTTAAAAGAATTAGTTTTGTTATGTTTGAATATGGAATCGGAGAGAAGGAACTTGAAATAGACAAGAAAATTTTAAAATATTTTTTTATAATAAATATAAATCTTACGCTAGTTCCATTTTCAAATATAACAAATCGGATTAAACTGTTCTATTCCATAAATTTAAAGATAACTTTTATCTTGCTGAAAAATATAAATTGTTATTAAAAAATAAACTCTACCTGTTTCGCTAGTTGGAGAGACAAAGAAAGAAAATTAAACACTTATAAATTTATATAATAAAGTAAAATACTTACCCAAAATCGAACGATCCGTCCGTGTTGACATTATTGAAGTCACCATCGCTCGCCCTCGACTTGCTGGGTATCACCTGTGTCCTCACTGCAATACACAAACACAACACACCGATAACAGTCCAAGACATTTTGCGCGTCAGCCAACCTCAATGTATTCTCATTTCACAGCACACTTTAGGGTCGAGTATAACATATGACTATGCTGGTAAAAAACGAAGAACCGTTTATATACGGCGCCAAAAATGAGCGTAAGAACGTAGTCGTACCGCGTGAAAACGACCGGACGTCATTGTTGTTGACGGTAGGTTCGCGTTGCACAGCGCGATATGCTTTACTAATATCTCTATTTATTGATATATTTATTCGTTGTTTATGCAAACAGAGATCATTGTAATATAAAACAATATTTCGCCGATTTTCTACGATAACGACACATTTGTAAAAAAACAGTTTAATAGTATGCACTTTTCAGATTATTATTGCTTTGATCCTTTAATATATATTAAAAATACATCACACATCTTTCGAAAGCACTTAGATTTATTTGTTATTTCATCGACCACAACTCGACACTCACAATAAAATGAATTCCTATACAGTTTGCAAAATATTATACGCTTAACGACGCAAAACCGAGTGTGTCGTTCTTGAAAACCGGAAGACCAGAAATTATGTTGAAAAACTCTAATTACAAAACAAAATTTCTTTGAGATGGTTTAATATGGAAAATGTAATGGTAAGGAAGTTACGGCACATGATTATATAAAGATATATTTAATATAAGCTTAGATAATACATGGCATTACAGTTTCTATTTTAGCATTTTAACTACAATGTTATATAAAGCTCATATTGGCATGTTCTGTGATTGCTACTACGTGCTAAAACTGAGGAATTAATAAATAAACAATTGGAAGACGATGAAGATAAAATGTTTTAAGATATTAATTGCGTCCTATATCCGAAAGTGAGGATATGAAATCATTATAAAATATTTATATATTTATCTATGTTAGTACAAATTAAATAAAAATCGTAATATTCAGACGTAACTTTTAATTTACCTAACCAATTGTAATTATTTGAACAGTTATTTCTTAACAGTTTCATTTTTGATACATTAAAAATAACAACAGTGCAATAAAGTATTTTTTTACAAACATCATTCAGTATTTTTTTACAAACATCAATTACAGACATCATTTACAAAGTCTAGAATGACAAAAAAGTGTAGTTGTAAATAAATAATATAGCATAGACTAGTTTTAAGTGTGCACAGCACGACGCCTTCGAAGATGCGGCGAGCTGGCCACGAGGGCCACGGTATCCTGTGTTCCGTCTGCACCAGGAACAAAAAATTATATATATCGCAAATTTGAGAATTTAGTATTACTTCAATGATTTAGTATGAATAGAAATTTCGTATATATTAACTCTTAGCGTACCAATGTCGCCATATGAGTGGCATCCGTAGTTTTAGTTAGTGTTATAATATTATTATTATTTTATTCCAGTGCCTAGTACTTTGCGGCCTAAACCATTATATTACCACTATTATTGTAGTTATATTTACTAGTAACGTGTAATTAATTGTGTAGTAATGTGTAAGTAGTTTGGACCCGCAGGAATTTAACTGTCCGCATCGTTAAGTGTTAAAATTCGATTTACACGTTTTAATTAATCCGCTCAGAGCTCGTACTTTTTTGAACACTTCAGAAGCATGCTCGGTAGACAACAAGAAAAAGAATATTTACATTTATAATTTGTATTTGGTATTATGTTCTCATAATTAGTTCTTAAGTCACCTATTGGATCCAAAAAAATAAAAACATGTAAAGTTATCCCTCTTCGATTTGCTAGAAACGAAATATCTCATCACCATTAATTTCCCAATTTATTGTCAATATATTCTTGACCGACTAGAAGTTTCTTCGACATTTTTTATGTATTTCTATTTTACACAATTTCTCTAATGATTTATTTGATTAGGATTCATAAATTTTGCAATATTTTTTCTCAGAATTGAGTAATTGCATTTCGCGAAAGTTCTTCAATTCATACATATAATGGGTTCCATTACTTTTGTACTGTATTTAAATTTAATTTACTCTAATTATTAAATATTGTAACATAGACAATCATAAGAAAGAAATAATATAAAAATAATGAATCCAAATATCAAATTGATAGAAAGAACTTCTGCGAATTTGAAGAAAATAATCTAATTAAATTTGTTAAAATGTCGTAAATATTTCATACTTACAACATTTTAACAATTTAGCCAAGCGAACCGTCCATGTAATCACATAACTTTGTACAGTCTCTAATCACATTATTAGTATTATATATACGATTTTTTTACTTTGTTTATGTATAAAGTTCGTAACGATTATAATTATTGACTATATTAGCGATATGTGAAATATTTTGCAATTACTCCGATCGATTGGGAGTACATGTTTATCACCGGTTCAAGACTCTTGTGCTCGTTGTGATGACGTCATAAAAGTAGTATAATGAACGTTTTTCGCACATGCTTAATTTCAATATCATAGAGCTCGCACACTATCGGCTCAATTATTTACACTTCCGGCGTTTGTTTCACTTCCTCGACTCGTATTATTGCCCGTCGAGCCTTGGAGATGTTGCACAATGCTGTAATAAATGTCTAATTGTGATGAGAGATTTTTTAGCGCGCATTTCCATTTTACAATAATTTCTAATTAGTTTTTTTTCATTATCGGTGGTAAATAGGATTTTGTTGTAAAACATAAAACTTAGCATTTTTTTTAATCGTCAACGATTTAACACTTGAAATCAATTTCACATAATGTTAAGTGGCAATGAGGCCGAAGATGGTCAAGTTAGTTGGCCTAGTATGCTGGCTCTAATGTCTATGAACCGCCGGAACTCAACTAAGCTGGTGTGAAGTTAGATTAACATCGACGGTAGTAGATACCTTGGAGGTCCCGAAAAACGACACTCTCACAGTCCACTATTCATATGGCCCCGAAATCAAACCAGTGACCTCCAAAACAATTTAGGCGGTAAACCACTACGCCATGAAGGCAATTAATTAATAAAAAATAATTTCGTTATTCCTTAATATAAATGTACAAATTATTTAACCAATCTAGAATTAATTCATTATTAATACACTGTAAGAGGTATTAGGCCTTTTGGCACAATTGTTGTAGTGCAATTGTAAATTTATTTCTTTATTCTTCCGCCGGTTACTTATCACTCTACTCCAATTCAGAAGAAGCGTTATATTCTATACTTACAAACTAACAATTACATATTATTTTTCACTATCAAATCTTACTAAAACATTCGAGTTTCCAATGGAAATCGCCAGATGTTCAAGCAATATTTTTATTCTATGTATAACGTAATTAAAATGATACTTATGATACCAAAAACTTGGATTTGCATATATGTGAAATTTAGTAATCAAATGAGGTACGTACATAAGTACGTACGTTATTTTTTTTTTAATAAATTTAAATGGAAACGAACTACCTCGAGTACGTTCCGGCGTGATCGTAGTGTCGAATCGTAATCACTGAAATGTGAAACTTTTCGCGTGTGCTCCCTCGGACAGTATCTTACGGGAGCAAAATGTCTGTAGCCAATGTTTCAAGTTACGCTGGACAATATAATTTCCATATGTCCTTCTGTTTAGACCATTGTCTTCCAACGATGTATTAGTTGGACCGCCCTATGGTAATTTTTAAATGGATTCAACTTCTTGATTAGGAAATCTAGTAATTCTGAAACTTTAAAATAAATCTTACGTCGATGTTATGCTAATTACGTTATAATGTCCCTCTCATACATTTATTCTCATTTTAAAAAATTAAATAATCAGCGATATTTCCAATATTTTTTTATAGCATACATAGATATTTATTAATATTATATGAATTTTTTAATAATTTTGTTAAATTGCGATTATGTGCTGACGGATAAATAAATCAGAAAGATGATAGGGCGTGAGTATTACCGAATGGAAAGCATAGTTTTCCAGGCGATTTCTATGTCATTGCAAGCGGTATAAAATCTTCAACAGTCAATGTGTTGGTATTAACTAAACATTCACCGTCCATAATCATATTTAATCATGACACATCAATAAACGTTCTTGCTATTGTTCCCCATTGTTAAATCTATGATCCTCGAATATGAAATAACTTCGGCATTGAATGAAGGGTGTATATCGAAAGATAGCGCTTCATCGATCTGCATAGAAAATTGGCAGGTGCGAGAGAAATGACCGCCCTCAAATCTGACTTGATAAATGGTAACCACGTCAAAGATTTATTGTTGTGTGCTCAGAAAAGAATATAACGAAGGTACCATCGCTTTGAATTACATTGGGTCGAGACGAAAAGTTACACTTTTCTGTTGTAACTTCGGCGAATGATTAAATATTTTGATGTAAATAAAAGTTGCTAATGTAAATAGTATTTGCTGGTGGTTCTTAGACTGTCTGTCTTGTTGGAGACGGTTTAAGTAGGCATCTGTTATGCCTATCTACTGCTTAACAGAATTGTGCTAATATTAATGTTTTATTTTGAAGGCCGCTGTAGTTAGCGATGCTACTGGGGTAAGATACTGTATTATGTCTCACGGTGATGGCTTGCTAAGTAAATATCCTTTTGTTACCAGTTCAACGCTAGAGAAAAATTTAATGTCTACCTTATTTCTATAGAGAGTATATTTTAGATGGAGCATTTTTAATTCACGATGTGCGAATATGGAATGAACTACCTCTAACAGCAAGAAGGGCACAGTCACTAGCAGAATTTAAGAGGCTTTCAAAAAAATATTACCTATCTCTTTGAGCACCTGCTGTAATTACTAATATTTATATATATATGAGTGTATGAATGTATATGTTTATGTACGTGTTTATGTATATTAGATGTAATATAATCAACATTTCCTCTTTATTATGTATACTTACGCACCATATTTAATTCTATAAGTTATATGTCCATCCCAAGGTTGTCTGGAAGAGACTGCTTTC
>DWQX01003136.1:0-18960 GCA_018245475.1 Pharmacophagus antenor
ATATATATATATATATTTATGTGTATGTATATATATACATATTATTGAATTGCGTTTTTCTTAACCTATTATTTTATTTCCTCCATCTTTCGTTTCAGAATTTCATACTGGACACGTCCCTAACAAGATTTATTACAATTACGCAATTTCTTAATTACATTAAGCGTTCTTGTGCTCAGAATTCTTATTGTTCTAAAATCGTTTAACAATGCCGTAAATTTAAATAATAAATGGTTAAACGTTCGCTTAAAACAGAAGCGGTAAAGACTTAGTTGGTAAGAAGTCGGGTTTTGGGATTGATTATTAAGAATGTCGTTGATTAGTTTTTGCTTGAGTTAGGTACAAAAAATATTAAACATTTCTGTGTGGATCATTACATAAATCATACTAACATATGGAAGAGAATGACACAATTTTTTATGTATTTTACATATATTAAAAGTATACTCCGTCGAGTTTCTTGTTCGTTCGACTCAGTAAAAGGTGTATTATGAATTGAGCTAGTTAAATTTCTGACGATCGTAAGTAATTGTCATTTTCAGCATGTGTCAATCCACTGCTGGTCTTCCCCAATGTTTTCCACCGTATGCGGTCCCCTGCTTTTCTGATCCACCTATGCCGAGCATAGCACTTTCCATCGCACTTTGAGTGTCTTAAAGTCGGTGGACGAGCCCAGCGGTCAGTGTCCATGTTTTGCGATCCATAGGTTGAACTCGTTGAAGATTTTAGTCTTTAGGCATTAAGGAATTTCTCAGGTGAGGTTGTGCCGGCACTTCTCAAAAGCTGGCCAGCCTTATTGAATGTGTCTATTGATCTCTTTGTTGGTGTTAACCCTGCCGAGTTGTAAGACTTGTTCGAGGTAGACATAGTCTTTTACCTCTTCAATTCTGCGTCCTCGACGGTTACTGGGCGAGGTAAGACAAGGTTGTTAGATATAACTTTTCTAAATTCATCCGCAGCGCCACGTATTATTAAGATCGATGAGCATTTGATTAAGACCCTCCAGCGATTCAGCCATTATGACCACATCATCCGTTAACCAAAGGTGTCAAATGTATTCACCATTACGTTGAAGCATCGCTTCTTCCAGTTCAGTGTTTTAAATACGTCTTCTATTCCAGACATAAACAGTTTCGGGGATATTACATTCCCCTATATTATACCTCGCTGCAGCTGAATCGACTTACATTGATTGAAAGATTTTCATAGTCCACAAAGGTCAAGGCAGATTATACTCTGTGAATTTTTGTACAATCTGCCTCAAGGTATACATGTGGTCCACAGAATGGTAGCTTTTATGAAACCCAGATTGGTCCGGAAGTTGATAATTACCAAACCTACGAGAGATAAATATGGCTCAGGAGCACGATCTATAATTCTGAACAAGGTTTTTTCTCCCTTTTTAAAGAACAAGACAACCACACTTCTGCTCCGTACCAACGGTTCCGTTAAGTTACACGGTGTTAAACAAGTGCAGTAGTACTTTCAGATCTGGATTTCCTTCAGCTTTTAGCAGTTTTCTTGTAATACCATCCTTTCCTCAGGAGCTCTACCATTTGTCAGTTGTTCAAGAGCTATGCTAATCTCTCCGTGGTCATTATCAGGGATATTATCCGTATAGTATCAGGTTAACGGTGTTCGGTTATCACTCGCACGGTCGATAGATGTGGGAAGAAGTGCATGAGCAACGTAAAGGTTGCTAAAAAGGCTGTCTATTTCAGCACAGATTTATAGCCAATTGTGTAAAATAATTCAATTTAATCAAGAATTTCTAGTTGACTTTGAACAGAGTAGTTGTTATGCGAGGTGTTCTTTGAAATAATGTATCATTTATCATAAGTTCTAAGAACAGTTATTCCACAAATAAAAATCGACAGTGATATTTCATAAATTGCCCGGTAACGGCTCGTCAAAAAAGTTAATTTAGATCCCTCCGTCGAGAAAAATATTCAAATAGCTTTTTGCCACGACATTAAGCCGTTATTCAAAATAAGGTTAATGTTGCATGTAACGTTTACGCAAAATAAGATCTTGGCACATATATATGCACATTAAAACAGCCAATTTATCTCTACGCCAAAATATTATTATTAAGTTTCTAGAATATGTAAAAGTTCTTTGTAAACGTAATATTTTGTTCTTATAGGTCTCACTATTAGAATACACGGCTGTTCGGCATAAGTTCCGAAGCTTGATTCCTTACCCTTTCACATGACGAATATATTTTGTTACTAGTAAATTTATTTCTTTTAACTTATCAATAAACTAATATTTAATCTCGGTTTCACATAACGTTAATGAATGTAGTAGCGATTCCGTATCCTTAGCCAAGAGATGAATTGTCTGCTCATATTACTTTTTATGTATTTAAAAAAGAACATTTCATGTTTATTGTCCTGATAAAACATAATTATTAACGGTCCGGCAACACGTCACGATATTGAGTATAAAATGTAAATACAAATTAAACATGGATAACCAAAAATATATGCCGATAGGGGATTAAAGTTTCGCACAGAATAAACAAAAACCTCAAAAACTCAATGTGGCACGAATAATTTGACAAAAATGTTTTGGCTGTGTGAAATAAATTTGATGTATTAAAATTTTATATTACTTCATGTTGACACTTTATACACTTATAAGCACGAAAATTATTTTATATAGTATTATTGGTAATATTAAAAATACATTTTTATGTATATGTACCACAAAAATGTTTACCTTTTTTGTTCCATAACTATTTATAGAATTATAGTCCTTGAAGACCTTACTAAATTTAGGAATTTGTAATAATTCCACAAAATATAAAAAATAAAATTGATTTTTCAAAAAAAAAGTTAAGTGTATATTAGACATTTACGACCTATAATATTCGGTATTTGTTGTTAAAAGGTTTATTCATTTTTTAATTCTAAACGTTGGTGCCCACTATTTTTTTTAAGGCAGACTTAAGGCTACACTGTTTAAGATTAAATTGAACGTCTTCCAACTTCAATTCACAAAAAATATGACAAAATAAAATTATCATTTCTAAAACCAAACGTAAAAAATAATTAGTATTCAATGTTAATATCTATCTATTACTAAATCATTTCAAATCAAGTTCAAATTTATCCAAAAACTTTTTCTTTGTAACTGCAAAGTGTGACTAGAAAAAATTTCCCCCAAACTTCCTAGATTTGTGCACAGAAATTTTGCAGGAATGAGGAATGAGGAATACTTTGAATTTGAATAAAACATTTTATTGAATTGCATAAACAAATTTGGCAGCGAAGAATGTGAGAATATTTTATAAAAATGAAATTTGTCGAACATCTGATATAGAATATGTTACATGTATGTTTGTGCTATATAAATATGGCACAAACATTGTTTTGAATAGTATTTACAAAAAATAAACATGTTATGAAACATACCAAAAATATAAAGAAATGGTGTCAAAGAAAATCTCTAAAATAATAAAAATCTAAAATAATCTACGCAAGTATAACAATTATTAGAAGAATTTGTTTCAGGACACATTTTTCTTTAACATAACCTAATTTAAATTAATATCCAAAATTTATCCTACTTTTCAAAAAACGGGAATATGTTAGATTCTTTATCCAGTATTCTTTCAATAATTAACAATTTAGCTAAATTTTGATATCGAGTAAAGTTGTTTGTAATTTTTTATGTTTAAGTAAATATTTCACAAAACACATTGCCAAATCTTTTTCGAAGGAAACACGCGTGGGGCATATTCGCCTCACGTGGCAAGGAACGTGTAAATATAATTTCTTTTGGAAGTTATATTTTCAACACAAATTAATATTTCCAATATTTTGATAAATTAGTCATAATTTCTCAAGTAATTATGATGAAAGAGAAAATAATAAATAAAAATACCTTTTCTAATTAACTTTACCAATATCATTACTACTTTATCCTTTGAAGATCCTCTACAACATATTATACAGCAACCTAATCTTGTATATTACACTTATGACATGTTCAATAATATCTATTTATTCTCATACCAATTCTGACGAAAAGTAAAAAGGTAAATTGCTTATTTAAGATTCTAAACAGAGAAATTGCGTACTGAGTTGCCTTAGGTACTTTTCCATAACGTAATTTTAGTAACAACAATACCACGTAAAAAATAATGCGATCAAACTTGGTGCAACGAGTAAGTAAATAACTTTAAACCTCCACTTGAATAGAGAAGTGGAAATAAAAGCATTTAACGACATTTTACTCTTCACGTGAAAGTTAGAGGGCTGAGTAGTAAAAGGTTAACTTTATGCGACTTCCTGGAACAAGGAAATCCAATTAGCAATACCAAGCTCCAGGAAACCAGCAAGGATAAAGTGAAAATTGGCACTAAAACGATTGAATTTCATTGAACTAGGTTTAACATCAAGATGAAGAATACCTTTGAACTTGTATTCTATTTACAAGTTTAGTCAAAATTCTTATATCTGTGGGTTGCGTAGTAACGCTTTACAGAAATTCAATTCATGTCATCCTATCAACAGTAACAAATAAAACAATAACAAAATAAAATCTTTTCGCATATGTGTCATATATATTGGGATGTACGAGTATATGAAACCAGTAGTAAGATACTAAAATCGAAACTACTAAATTAATATAACAGAGTTTTAAATTTTTATCGTTGATTGATTTTTTTAATTAAAAAAAGCACTAGTAAAACACTGGGTCAGCGTTAAAAAACGCTATTAAAAGAATGAAATGAAATACAAAGCTGATGTTAAAAAATAATTAGGGCAATATGTATTCAGTGTCTATTATACTGGATGTCCCATAAATCCTTTGAACTAAAAAAAAATATATCAAAAAATCTATGTATAATATGAAATTTTTATTTATTGTTTAGTAATTAAATTTAAAAGGGAATTATTTTCGAAAATTAATTCATCTAAATGTGCTTCATTTCGTTCTTGCCTATTTTTCTCACTGCACGGCAAGTACGCTCTGAAAATGCTTGACAATTCTCGCCGGATATTTTCTTTTAGTTCTTCAGTTGACCGCAGATTTGTTTCGTAGACTTTATACTTAAGGTAATCCCATAAGAAAAAGTCCATTGTACTCAAAGCGGGGCTACGTGGTGGCCAGGGAATGTCTCCTCTTCGAGATATCATGTTGTTAGGGAAAAATTGACGGACGACGGGCATAGCAGTGTTAGAGGTATGGGCAGTGGCGCCATATTGTTGAAACCAGGTCATGGTATTGAATCTTAGAAAATTCTGTAACTCTGGTGTAAAAAAATCTTCGACTAGTGCCTCATACCGCTCCGAAGTAACAGTAACCGCATGACCATGTTACTTTAGGGCTATGTAAGGGCCTTTGATGTTTACGACGTGGGTTTACGCTACTCCAGTAGCGACTATTTTGCCTATTGACATGGTCGATGATGTGAAAGTGAGCCTCATCAGAAAATAACATGTTAAACGAAGAAAAGCGGTTCATCATTTTATTCACGAAATTAAGTCTATTGGTAGGATCAGTATCTTTTAATTTCTTTACTAACTGAATTTTGTATGGATGAAAATTCTTATCATTCTTTAAAATTCGCTGTAACGTCGATCTGGGTATATTTAATGTACTGGAACGCTTACGAATGGATTGAGTAGGATTTTCACAGACTGACTCTTACACTACATCGATGTTTCCTTCCGTTAGAGATGTTCTTGTTCGGTCCGATCGTTGTTTATCCAACGTAGAGCCAGTCTCCTCGAACTTTTGGACCCAATTCTTAATCGTTTGAAGATTATAATAGTCATTAAACGTGCATAAATTGCGATACTCTCTAAATTTACGACGCGCAACTGTGACCGAATCATTGTTGAGATAAAACTCACGCCACACAAAATGCACGGTCCACTCCGGTGAAACGTTCCATGGCGACTGAATTCCGATAGACCGTTGGTGTTGCCCCCGCACTCAGCGCGCCATTCCTGCGCGCCATTTGAATTTTATTTGAAATTTAAATTTCAAAGGACTTATGGGACACCTTATATATGGCAGCATTTATTTTTAGAAAAAAGTTCACAGTATCATAAATTGATATTGTCATTCAAAAATAGCTTCGGAATTATTTTTATACTTTTTAAATGTTTTATACACACAACCTTGTAAATAAGGCGGTTTAATGCCAAAATCTGTTATCTGCCTTAGGCCTAAATAGAGATGATTGTGTGGACGCATGAATGTTAGTACAAAAAATATTGTCTTAATTAGGTTCATTTAGAATCGGAGTACATTAATATTTTATAAGCAGTAGCATTTCTTTGTTAACCCACTCTTCTTTGGAAATGACTTATATAAATATTTAAATCGTTTTGCAAACATAACAGCTACAACACAGGTCAGCGAATCGATCTTTTAAAGTAAAATCAACTTGACACGGTCCATTGCAAATCTAAGCATAGCCGGCGTATACCCAGTGGACATAGAACGGAGCACAGACTTTCCGCTTGACTATTCACAATTTGATTAAAGTTCCTTCGTGCAATTGCAAATGAATATTAAATACTAGCAGTTGCTTGCTGTTTTCTCAAATTCATATGGACTATTTTGTAGCCCTGCAACAAAACTTTTCTGTCACCACTTATAAATATGACCTGAAAAGTTATATTATTTTTTATAGTTACAAAATTCGGAAAACAATTAAATAGGATATTAAAAAAGTCGAAAGCTTTTCAATCAAGCCAATAATAGATCTAATTTAAAATAATTGACCTAGGCTCTATCTTACGGCTCTTAAATTGTATCCCGCTTTGTTGTGGCGTTCAATAAAATACGACTGGTAAGTCTAAGAGGACTGGCCCCTGCCAGGAAATCGCATCTCAGATGAGCATTTAATATACTAAAATGTATATTTACTATAAATTCGGTCATTCACCTTAAACTATAAATTAAAATTAATTCACGATAGGTTAATATATTAGGAATAATGTTAAAATTAATATTAAAATCGAATGTTTCTTTTAATATTCAAGATAAATTTATAAAGATCATTAGAACTACTTCGATCAAGCCTTATTTTAAAATAATATAGTATAGACGCGTCAATACAGTATGTTTGTATTTTTAGAGACAATAATTCTGAATGTTTATATTAAACCCATTTCCAACTTCGTTAATTATGAAAAATCTTAATTAAAAGGAATTATATTCCGTACATAATTAAAATAGGATTAGAAATTATAGCAGACTGGGCGCTGAATTCAAAATTACACCGTCCAAACCAAATAAAGAACTCGGCGAAAAGTAGAAAATTAATTATATGATTTTGAAAACTGTACATACTTTCAGTGTACAATGTTGAATGAATACAAAGTTATTCGTTATAAATATTTAATAACGCTACACTTATTCGATTGAAAAGCTAATCCTTACGTATTAAATGCTTTAATCTACACCTACTTTCATCTTAAAACTTAAATAGCTACCTTGAAAAAAAATCAATAATTGAATACTATATGTATAAAAATATTAGTTAAAAAACACGATAGTTCAGAGTTTTTGGCTGGTGATGATATAATATAACAAAATATTATGCAATAAATTACATTACGCTGTTTTTTTTCTATTTATATGTTGCTTCGTCACTATATTTCTGTCACTGTATTCCAATAGCGCACATACGTCAAAAATCAATGCTGTAGTAACTTACTTACTACTAACAAGATACAGTTAAAGTATGTAACTAGTATTTGTATTTTCCCTGTATGCAAATGGATATTAAAATACAGTAAAATGCTATTAACAACCTTTTCTGCGAAACGGATTTTAACTAATACTCATGTTATAATAAGCACACAAAATACTATAAATACATATGAAAAATACAAAATAAATCTATAATTATGTATAAATGTTAACATTAACACTTAAAAGAGATAAACAAATTACTATAGTGTTATAAATATAAACTATTCAACGTTAGCTGTTTTCATTCACTATAGCATAAGGCGATTCCGCATTGGTCTTGAGGTAGTAAATGCCGTCTTTTCTGTAACAAAAGAGGTATTAATGAATAAATTAGGAATACGATAACATAGCTATATCATACAAAGTGGTTTTGACTTAACTTCATATTAACCATTAACACAAATTTGGAAATAGTAATCACTATAATAAATGAATATTTTCTATTAAAACGTCATTTGAAACCAGAAATCTCTGTAATTGTGTATCCATGTGCCTGAGGAATAACTATATCTTTATCTATTCAATTAGTTAGATCTAGTTAATACAAATATAAACTGCCTCCGTAGCGCAGTGGTTTACTTTCCACGGAAGTCCAAATTTCAATTCCTGGGCCACATTAATAATGGGATTTGGATGATGGAAGGATTTTCTTTAAATCTGCCTAGGTAGTAACCACTCTTAATGTGAATTTGACATTATAACAGCATTCCTTTGTTCCAGCAATCAAGCGTGTAAGAGCTAGAGAATTCTGGACAAGAAAACGAGTTAACCATGTGAAAATGAGCTCATAAAAATTTGTTTCTATCTACAATCTTTGTTATTTAACATTTAAAAGATGTTATACATAATATAACATAGAATATGCAATATGCACAATACATTTTATGAATTGTCAATGAAATATGACTTTCGTAACTAACGCTAATCGAACTTAAAATAGTTTTAAGAATACTATGTGATTAAGTTGGTGAATTTAATACTACTCACCCATAATGTATATCGAAACCACCCATTATGAGGGTCTCTCCGGTACCGTGACACGAACTATTATAATATAACTCGTCATAGTCCTTGCATCGTACAGCAGTAAAGGGAACTGTTGATATGATCGATTCAGAGAAATACATGTGTGCACGATTGTGAGCGCAGAGTCCTGCGTACAGAGAACATACTTCACACAAAAGTTTAAATGTCTTTTAAAAGACATACAGTCACAACGATTTGGAGTATTATTAAAAATCTCCTTAAACAAAGTGGAACTATTTGTAATTGTAGTTGTAAATATGCTAACTTAAAAATAATTTTGTATTCATTATAATACAAAATTCGAGAAACAGTTGATATTATCGTTTTAAGTTTACTAGAGATGACTCAATGAACAAAATTCAAACATACTAACTCGTAGTAACACAGCGGACCCTGGTTCGAATACAAATCCTCCCAAATATCAAATAGAGTTTAGATTATAGGATTTTTCGAATCCGCCCCTTAGCTAGCCATCCTCACATTAACAATATACCGCCATAACGGTATTGCTATATTTCTTTTGTTAAACGAAGAGTATTTTGGGCCAGCACATATTATCATCTTTGTCCTTTAACATCATGTGATGTTAATGTCAAATGTTAGCCATTGTCGTATTCAAAAAGAAACTCTTCTAAAGCGCAGTAATGTAGAAAAGTAAACAATGAGTGTTCCATTAAAATGAATGTAACACATATTATGAATAAATTATATTTACTGTCTACATATAAATTACACTACTACGGTCCTCACGACAGTGTAATGTGCTTAAATATGGGTATAAAATTTTCCTCCCACTTTATGTACACATTGTGTAACTAATTTAAAAATTGTAGTATTTATGTCAATTAATGAGGTTTTAATTTTATTAATTGACATAATGAGACAACCAGAAATATATAAACATATTACAATAACTTACTATGAAGTACGGGATACAAATTATACATAGGGGTATGTGCAGATAAACAATGTTTATCCGTTTGTGCAACCTCAAGTGTACATTCCGTAAACAATTGTATAAATCTTACCCCTGTAATCGAAACGGCAACCCGGCTGCCGAGTGCCGCCATTAGGATAGAAATCGATATGGCCCAGAGGCGAAGCGAAGCCCAGATAACCGCCGCAAGTGTGGATTACTTCTACGTGTCGCGCGTCGTGTTTGTCTAAACGAGCGTCTTTGTTGCCCAGCGTGAAAAGCGGCAGCGCTGGATCTAAACCTAAAAGGCTTAAAATTCAATAAATTCTACTACACTCGAAGGAACAAGACACACAGGGGATTCGTAAACTTATTTTCATAGTAGCCCACTTGGTATGAACAGCGTCTTGCAAAATGTTTACCACTCGGATAGAAAAACAGGCATGAGATGTTTTTGGGCCCTTTAATATTTACATTAAAGAGCTGTTTTTTTCTTTAGGATTTCAGTACCTTCGAGGCGGCATCTTTTCCTGGTTTGGGAAATACTTAACTACACATGTAATAATATGAATAAGTCCACATGAATTTGTAACCACATCATTCATTTTGCACATGTTCATTGATGTATTCGTTTATCCTACAAAATTTACTAATACTTATTGTTAGTAAAGTTTCACAGACTTGACATTAATTTAACACTTGTAAAAGTTTCACTTGTAAAAATTACTCTTTCTTTTTATGAATTTTACCTGTTATAGTATCAATAGGACCTTGTTTCACGTAAGCTCCAGCAATCCCGACCACATGGGCACCTAGACTATGTCCAATTAAATGCACGTCATCCATAGAGACGCCTTCCGTAATTAGAAAATTCAGGAACTCTGTTAATAGCCGGCCGACCATTGCTACATTATAACTAGCCAGAATATAGTTAACATTGGCGGCATTTCCCCAATCCACTACTATAATATTAAGATCACTGATATTCAAATAGGCTGTAAATCACAAATGAACAATATCGTTAACAACTTTATTGTTTATAAATATTACGACAATGCACTAATGAAAAAAGCGAAACTGTTACCTTCTTTGATTGACTCGGGCATTGGACTAGATCCGTGATTAAGCCATCCATGAGTGAGAACTTTGACTTTATTGTTAAAGTTAAAATTAGAATTCCGCAATGAAGCTGTGTCATTAGTTTTAAGTTCCTGTGAGTCGTAAGGATTGCGCCTGAAAAATTTGTCACACTATAAATTTAATATGTTTTTTTCCTTTTATTTAATTATTCGCAGCATCATAAATATTGTTATATTATATTCATCATTTACGGCCTCATTGATAATTAACTTTATGTAAAATTCAGATCAAACGCCGAATAAATAAAAAAAAAACCTCTATGTATTATCCCGCAAAAAATGGTACAAAATTACGATAGACCTGTCAGGTATCAAATATTTTAACAACTAACCTTGTAAATAGTTTAAACTGTACATCCTGGTCATACACCCAACCCCAAAACCATAGTCTTGTTTCATTTACAACAGAAGCAGGTGGGTAGGCTTGGACGCTTGCAAGCCATACTGGGTCATATGGTGTCGGTGCATCCCACTTTATTGCTGAAACTGGAAAATATATACATTTCAAATAGGTTTCTTTTGGTCTTAACATATAAACGTCGCTAGACAATTGGATTCTCTCAAAAGTAAAAGAATCACGCATTCCTTATTCCGTATATCCTAAAAGACTACCTTGCAAATATTTAATCTAACTATGGATAATTTTAATGACCAATACCAAAGATTCTATCTCAATCCTTAAAGGTAAAATTTCAAATCGATAATGAATGTGTTGTACAAATATGTGATGTCAATAAATTTAACCATGGGATAAAGTAAGTGCCATAATGATACGTAATAAAAGATATTTTCGTATGATGCAATGGTTTCATTTATTTATTTCAATAAAGTACGAGTAATTGCATAATTAAAAGAGACAATTATAAAAATAATCCTCTCTATATCATATTACAACAATTATATGATAAAGCTTATAGTATGAAGTTGCGTTACTGCAAAACCACATTACAGCATGTATTCCATACAGTGTAAAAATCATTTTTTTTATTAAACTGTTAATTAATTAAAGCTGAACAAGGTACAAATTTTTCACAGATCAGAAATCAATCTATCCCATTTTTCAACGATACAGAGTTAACAAATTTGGACCACTCCGAAAATTGCTATGTGCGATTATACATAAGAATAAAATAAAAAGGAATTCGCTTATTCTTGGGAACTTTGCCCCTAAATCGATTTAAAGCAACTTGGTTACTAGGCTAAATAAATGACACACCAGTTTTGCTCCAGCACAAGGTGAGGGGAATTCGAAGCATGCGCGCCATGGCATTGCTTCTGCAATAATAATGAGGAAAGTTATAAAAAATGAGCTCCGTAGCCCGAGAGACATCATCACGTTGACATTGCTATGCAACACCATCGTTTAACCAAGCTCATTACTTTTCACCATATACATAACTATGTTAGGCTTTAGCCCTTTTTACTACATTTTAATTATGTGAGTTACTAATAAAATTACGCTACTTTTATCACGTCATAACTCATTTTTATAATAGTACATTTTACACCCATATTACAGAAAGGTTTTAACAATACATAATCACATTATTGAATAAAAGGATTTATTATACTGTATTTAACAATTACTACATTCTGTAAAAGTAGTGTAGTTGCATGTTACACACGTCTTAACGGTATGGCTATCCAGACGAAATACTACAAGGACATGTATAATTAATTATTATAATTTTATGTATATTATAATTGTATTTTTGTTAACTTATTAAACAAACCTCACTGCCTATTGCCCAAGGTATAGACTTGTTTGAAACTAATTAATTGCATCAAAAACCCTATTTAATTTTATTATCCAGGAAGAAAATTACCCGACAACTACTGCTCGAGTTGTTCGCTGCAATACAATTTATAGCACGATGGCATTAATTTTAAACATCTATACCCTATGTCAAAGTAATATACATATAGAATTTAAATTGAAAATATATTGATATAAATTGAGATAACAATGAAAGTGAAAATAAATTAAATAACATAAACATAGATGTAACAAAGACATTTATTCTCGACAAAAAAGAACGCTGCAAATATGTAAGTCTGTGTGCTAACGCAAATATCGCTACGAATTTTTTTCAACTAATAAATAACAAGTCCCTCACGTATTTACATGGGTAAATTTACTCTTGCATATGTAAACCTTTCTCTTGGTGTTTAATGTGTTTTTAATATTTCTTTTTAATTTACTTTTAAAATTTTTAACCGATGTTATTGTAAATGAATCTATGTTTTGAGAACATTAAAAATAATCTAATGCGAATATATAAATATTGAGAAGAAAGAGTAGAACAAAAAATTACAAGAAATATATTATTTTTAACGATATTTAATCGAGGTATATCGAGATATTTACTGACCGTCTTATTATAATATTAAATTCAAAGTTTTAAAACTCTTTCGATAAAAACAAAATAGGAACAGCCTTTTTCATGCTACGAAGCGTGACAGGTATATGTGATAAATTTGTAACATTTTTATTTTTGGCACGAAAACCAAAATACAAACAGGAACACGTATTTTTGATTACCTGCATGGCGCAGGGGTTTATCCGCTTACCTTATAAAGTGGAGATCCCGGTTTCGATTTCCAAGCCATAGGAGTAATGGAGTGATTTTCGATCTCGCCTGGCTAGCTACCATACTCAATGTCAATTTAGAGATTTCTAGACGAACACGCTTCGCCATCTACAGCCTCACTGTCTCTTAACGTCAGGTGAAGTCAATAAATTATTTAAAAAAAAATATGTGATTTTGTATACACTTTAGATTATCACATGAAAACCTAAAATATCTCTTCTTGAAATAAATTATATATAGATTCATGTAAGATTCGTTCCGTCCATTGGCCGCTATTATAGAGTGCTTTGTAATAAGTTGTTGTAAATTTTTAATAATTAAATAAATAAGTATTATTTTCGATGACAATAATATTCTTTCATTTACCTGCATCCTATTATTAGCTTTAAAATTTTGAATAATGGGTATTGTGTGATTAGCTAACCTTGGTCGCGGCTAAGCACTTGTAATTCGTGTAGTAAAAAAAGCAAAATGGTTACTTTACCATTAGCGTAATGCAACAGTACTCTAGAATCAAGTCTCATTGTAGCGATGTCTAATTTCAATACACCTTTTGTGATAAAAATTATAATAGTTGTACTCCCACTGTATATATAATAGTAAATTTTCAACTCGCGCCTAAACGTCGAGGAATATTTGGTATCATACCTAGTGAATACTTACGCGATGTAGACAAAAAAAAATTATAATAGATAATGCTTTTTAAGCAATTAGTCGATTATTTATTCAATGCAGATTGGAGATTTTTTAACTTATTTCCATAGACCGACAAAAATAATGAATAAATTACTTAACCAAAATTTGGCAGAAACTGGACCGGGATGGACTCTTTTGTTGCTATCTTTTATTACATTTATCAATCAATTATTTTTCATACCACGAAAAGGAAGATTTTGATTTTTTAACTCATGTGCGCATTAAAGCTGAACATAGCGACTCAATAAAAAAGCTATAAGTTAGTCACATACTTAGGAATCAAATTCTGTCCCAAATTTAATTTTAAAGCCTTATAACGCCATCTTTTAGTAAGTACAAATAATCGAGTAGCATAAAAAAATTAATTTGTTATATATATTTTTATAAAATTTATTTGAATCAGTAAGTACTAATATTAAATAATATATAAAATTAGATACATAAATTTATGATGGGTTAATGACTAATAATAGAGGTTCATAAATTTGCAAATTTTTCTCTCATAGATTTTTCAACAATAGATGTGCTATCTACATTAAAAATTCTTACACCGTTAAAAAACTCGTCGATTGTCATTCTATAAATAAACGCTTAAAGTAAATAAAAAAAAGAAGTCGATGAAAAAGTGCCCTTCTTAAAGTGATTAGGGTTGCACTAAATATTGAAAACGTTTTTAATAAAAATCATCATACTCTTTTAAAGTAAAAGCGATACCCTTAAAAGTGGAATCACATATTATATAGGCCCTAAATCATTCGTCAGTACTTAAAGCTGAAAAATACTTTTATGCAAACTTTTTAAAGACAAAATTTTAAAATCTAATATCCCTTCTTGAACCACAAATACAAACCTGAAGAAAAAAGTAATAAATACAAAATCATCACCATTTATCTTCAAACGCGCAAACTAAAAATTAAATTTCATTGATTTTGAACAAACTTGCAAACACTTCGAAAAGTTTAAAATTCTCATTTTGAAGTAACATCAACGCGATAAACCGACAGTGAGGACTACCACATTTTCACTGGCTGCGAGAGTCAGCTGTAGAATTTAAATTTGTGTAGCGGTATTATGAGGAGCATTGTAATTCACAATATGTTTTACCATCCACTCATTGATCATATTAATCAAACTGTTTCCTATTCAGACAACCATATAGTCAAAGTATTTCAATAGAAATTAACGATATAAATTATTGAGACTTTTTTTTTATAATTCGGAATTAAAAATTTAATATTGTACATATATTGCGGCATCACGCAAACACCATTAAGCGGATATAAAATTTGGAATAGTTATAATAGTAGTTGATCACCTGTACTCATTTTATTCCTTCAGGGCAATAGATCCATTTTATTTGTTTTCTTAATATCAACGAGAACGTAGTTGCGCTAGTAAGAAAATAAATATAATCGGCCTTTTTGTGGTTATTGTTTAAAAAGTTTTTAACAATAACTTTTTCAATATTATTTATAGTTTACATACAAAACCTTCAACTACTATAGCTGTGTATAATGGTATACATATTGTTTCTCACGGTCTTTGGGTGATATACTCTAAGAGATTCGTTGCTCATATGAAAGAAAGGGCCAAGAGAGGTAAGCCCATTGTATATTGCGGTGCGTCTTACCAAGAGGAGGATAGGGAAAAATTACCTCCCCCTGAGAGGGCACCGCACAGTGCGGCCGGCCCTAGCATGGTCATGGAGATGTCCGAAAGCGTTCCCGTGATCCTCCAATAAAGCAAACTTAGAGCATCGTAAGGATTTCACTCACTATTAGTCCAATATAACCTTTCCTTGCTCCCGTGAGGGCAGCAGTCCGGAGGAATTTCCCCCACGTAAAGTAGCTACAAACTACACGAAGAAAACTAAGCTTAGTGGTCCAACTAATACGGTCATCTAAATCGCACGGAAGTGCGGCATTACTCAAGGGAATAGCTGCTAAAACTAATTGTTGACACATACAATCAACAATAAAACACTACAAGCAATAACTTTTTTCATCAGTGGTTCTCTAATTTTAAAATTATGTAGAACAAAATTATCCTATTCGATAAATAAAATTTAAGTTTGAGCTTTATTCATATTAATTTTTACTACAATTAAACAATTATAATCTCTATCGAAATATGTAATATATTAGCAATAGCGTAGCACGTAGTATGTTTTCTATCTGTCGCTTAATTTCTTAAAATATATTTTTTTAGTCTATGATTTTGACTTTGTTAATGCATTTGGTGAATACGTACTAAACAATATTATTGTATTTTTCATAGTAGACGCATTGGTTAACTAAAGTTAAGAATCTGATTTTTTCCTCAATTTGGAAAAAATGGCCCTACTAACAGAAAATCAGAAAATTCTTGAATTCCTTGAACTCGTCGGACGGTTAAAGGTACGAATTTTAGTTATTGTTCACAATATTATGATTATGATGATAAAATTATATATAACGTAATAAAATAATAATATTTATATTACAGCATATAAAAAGAACAGGCTGGGTAATGTGCGATATTGATGATTGCGAATCAATAGCGGGCCATATGTATCGCATGGGTTTGATGACTTTTTTATTAACTGCTGAGAACAACCCCACAAATCTTGATTGCTTCAAATGTCTTCAAATAGGTAAGCTACAATTTTCTTGTCTTTTTTGGAAATGGCTTTGTTTTATCAATATAACTAAAAAGTTAGTAGCAATAGTGATTATTCTTATTAAGATTAAATAGTAATTGTTAAATGATGACTATAATAATTTGTCTAATAGTCATGATATTATAATACAACAAAGAGTTATAAAATAATCTTTTTCGTTTATTTATAAGGGACTGAAATCCTTCCTCTTCGAAATTTAGTACAAATATAAAAAAAGAAATCAATATAAGATAGGTTCATTGCTACCTGAAACAACTGTTTTTGGAAATTGAAATATAAGATTATTGTATAAATTATTTGTAAATAGTAACTTGGATTAAGTTTTTTTTATTCCCTTATGTGAAATGAGGTAAAATGATATAATCTTTGTCAGTTTATTCTGGGTAAATAAGCTTTATTATCTACTGCTTCATTGGCACTTGATATCAAGTGAGGTCGAGATAAAGTGTTAGCCCATAGCCAATACAAGAAAAAAATATTTATTGTTAATATTTTATTTTTAATTTTCAGCACTTGTTCATGATCTAGCTGAATGTATAGTAGGTGATATCACCCCACATTGTGGAGTGCCTCCAGAGGAAAAACATCGACAGGAAGATGAAGCTATGAAAAAGATTGCTGAGCTCACAGGCTTTGCAGGTGATAGAATGTATAATCTTTATAAGGTAAGCTATTTTGATATGGTTATAAAAATTTAAACATTAAATTAACTACTTATTTAATCCAAAAATATATATTGGTTGTAAGAAATTTTGATGAAATTGATCATCTTTAATTTGTATGGTGACATTTTTCAGGAATATGAAAATCAAAGTTCACCTGAAGCTAAGTTTGCTAAGGACTTAGATAGATATGATATGATTTTACAAGCATTTGAGTATGAAAAACGTGAAAATGCACCGAAAAAACTAGAAGAGTTCTTTGAGTCTACAGAAGGGAAGTTTAATCACCCATTCATACAACAACTAGTTAAAGAACTATACAAACAGCGAGAAGAATTTGAAAAGAAGAGTTTGCTAAATGGAAATGCCTAATTTATATTTACTATTTTAATTTATATTAATCCATTGAGTAAGGAAGCTATTTTTAATATTATTAAGGTACTTACATTATCAATTTTCTTTTTTTTTTGTTATTACTTTGTTGTTTAATAATTTGCAGTATTAACTATTATTTTATTGTTTTCATGTTTGCTTGTATGTTGATTGTTAAGTAAATCATTGTTCTAAAATTTTAAGTAACACTAACACCACAGCTGTATTTTGGATACATAATTTAATATTATTTTCATAATTCTTTTTTAATCATCAAAAGCATTTTATGAAAAGCTGATTGGATAATCAACCAAACAATTATTATGTTATGGTAAAAAAGAAGTTACTACATAATAAAAATATTTGATAATATATTTGGTCAATCTATAGTTGTTTACATTTTTTAAAAACCTACTTTTATTTATTTAAAATGAAACATTTTCTTATTTTTAAGTTTAAGTATGTACAAAGATATAAGTAGAGTACATTATAATTTATTACTGATCACTGTACTATAGATTCAGTTTCAGTTTAAACAGCATTAAATAAATTTTAGAAAAGAAATCCATAAAACACCGTAATATTTCAGATTAGCCTATCTTTAAAATATAGTGTTTAATAAAAGTTGAAGAAAAAACAATTTCGAAACATTAACTGTATCCGCAATATCATGGCTATGCAAGTATTTTGCATGTAGCAGTTTTAATAATTATCTCTAAAGAGTGAACTTTACGAATGAATATTAGAAAGACTAAATAGTTTTATCATTTATTAAAATCTAGAACACATTATTGGGTTATTGTATCTACACACATACAATACACTGTTATGAAATAACTAAGTGAAGTTTCCTGATATAGGTCATATTGAAATTGTATTTACTTGTGTAATAATATACTTAATTGTAGTGTTTGAACAATGTAAACTATGTATCTTGATAAGAAGCTATCAAGTTAAAGTATCTTACATTTTTAGGTAGCTTACAAAAATGTTCCCAAGTAGAAAATGTCTCGTAATTAAAAATCATAAACTAATTGATAAATGAAGGTGCTTCATTGAAACCTAAAAATAAAATACATTCTAAAAAAATTTGTTCCTTAACACGTTCACGCCGGCGCCGATTTTCATTTGTTTTGCTGTGAGACGGCGCTTAAACTAATGCCGCGCTCTATCT
>DWQX01003137.1:0-18952 GCA_018245475.1 Pharmacophagus antenor
ATTAATTACAATTTAAATACATTTTCCTAGTAGAATAAGTTGTCAGCCCTAGAGACTGCCTACGTGGCGCAGTGATTTACCTACTAACCTTGTAACGCTAAGGTCCCGGATTCGATTTCCGGATCACAGGAGTAGTTGACTCTGGATGGTGGTAGGGTTTTTCGAACCCGTCTGACTAGCTACCACTCTTAATGTCAAACTGCCGCCATAACAGCACTGCTGTGTTCCGGTAGTCATACATGTGAGAGTCAGATGTATTCTGGGCGAACACACTTTACCATCTACGGCCTCATTATCACTAACTTCAGGTGAAGTCGATATCAAGTGTTAGCCCATAATCGATTAAAAAAAGTAGACATTATTTTTGTTTTGTTAATATATAAAATCGCAGTTGTTAAAGTTATTTACTTACAAAAACTTGATAATTCACTTTCATTTTTAGTGAATAAATATAAACATGTCTTTGTCATGTGATAGTTTATTGTTCGGTTAATTATAGAATGTTGATGGTATTAAATAAATTAATACAAATTTACGAACCTGTAATAATACTCTGCAAATCAAAATTTCTTAAACTACTGAGACTACTACTAAGCTCTATTATATCAATTTGTCCGGCATTCGCTCATTTATATAGTATCGATTTTTCTAAATTTATTTTAGATAGATAGTTTAGATTAGTATTGTATAGATATTTCTAGAATAAAACAAAAAAATAAATATGATGCCTTTGTCAACGCAATAGCAAGAAACGTAATAGTGACTTCCTAGCTTCTAAGGCAGGAGATCTAAGCTCGAATCGTAGCCAAGTCAAATAATTAACATAGGTAAAAAGATTATAAAAAAAATTAGAAAGATTTTGGATGTATTATTGTTAGTAAAGTTGGTTAAATAAAGATGCATGCCCGTTATACAATTATATAAGTCATGTGCGAAAAAAAACCTCTAATTTCTATTCATATTCATATAAATCAAATTATAAAGACTACACAGGACAAAGAATGTAGTCTATAAAATTTGCTACCTATTTCTTCAGCTAGAGAACTTACAATTAAAATTTTCCAACTTTAGAAACAGTTACAAATGAAGATTTATAAATATTTCACCGAGTTCGTGACAAAACTCATCGTCTAAATAAAGTCCAGCTTCCAAAGAAGATAATTCGACACGAATTCTCATCAATAACATTAATGTTTTTATAATTAAATTCTAATGTTCACTGAAACGGTAGTCTGGAAATATTTTACATTAGAAAATAAATTTGATTGAAACGTTCCTATCTTAACAAAATTGGCTTATTTACTAAAATATATACATCACGATTTATACCAAGGCAGAATTAATAGTCCAGTAAAAGGGTGATCTAAATTTTTATTTAATCATTAATCACTTTAAAAGGTTATAAAAGTTTCGACTATAGCTATTTATAATTTTATTAAATACTCGTAATAAAAAGTCTCTAGCACTTGGGAATGGCTGAAAATATAATCAGTACATGATTATTTGATGAAGTTTTTTTGTGTAATTTCTTTTATTTTTTTCCAACAATAATCACCCTAATTATATTAATGTATAACCGAGATTTTTTTTTTAAATTACTTCATGAAAATTTTCACAGCTCATATACCGCTGTGACAAAATAAAAATACTAATGTATATTTAAAACTCTGCAGTATAACTTACTAAACTTCTTAATACGGATCTTTGCGCTTTACTGGTTAATTTTCGCGCAAGTATTTATTTTAATACTAAGCGAAAGAGTTATATGATGTTATCTCATCGCGTTACTCGTTTATTATTATTTATAAATAGAAATATTAAAAACAAATTGAAAAATAATTATACAAGAACGTTAAGAGTACAGTATTAAAATTGGTAATGTGAATTTTACGAGTAAGAGGCTAAAACTTTTTAATCGTATCCTTTTATTTGAACAATACGAGTTATCGTATCAATTTAAGAGTGATGTTGTCGTTGAAGCACTTACCGCGTATTTCAGCACATTGCTTTCATTTTAACTTGTGTCACTACGCTTATATTTCTCTCTATCTGATCTCTTAGATCTCGATGGTGTACAGATCTTTTTTATCTTTGTTAACTACCTTAGTTAGATGATGTTCTTTTATAAAGTCATCGTACCATTCAGGTGTCTTAATTTTTTGAATATTTTAATTCTTTTTCCCCCTAATCTGTAAAACCTGGATGTTGGATTGAGAAAAAATCAAATTAAACGTCATGTCTTCACTATCTGTTTTTTTAAAAACTTATTTCTAATATACTTTCTCAAGTATATTTCAATTTAGACTTTACTCTGGCGAGTATATAAGTTTATTTCAAGGGATGGTGCACGCATTACTTCGGCGTACACGTCACACAGATTCGAAGAATTCTTCTTTTTGCTAAGTGAACTAAATAAATAAATTACCTTTATTTATTATTTGAAAAGATATTACCTACTGGCAAACGTAAAAATAGATATACATGGTCAATAAAAATATAATACTAAAAGCAATGTTTGTCGTAATAGACCCTTTATTAATAATTATGTCTAAAGTTTCATTAATATTCTTTAAACTAAGAGCAAATTAGTGAACAATAAGTATCGGTATACTTGTTTTGTCCATAAAATTAACGAAAAATAGTTATAAGAGCGAAATAAGTATTCTTGAAAATTACAACGAATTCGTGCATTGAGTAATATAATCATATGCGTGATTTTTGATTGTGAGATATTCAATTACTCTAATGTCTATATACGGTTCTATAAATATATATTACATATATGAGTAAACGTCTATTATTCATGTTACGAATAATGGTAAACTATTAAACGAATATTTAAGGCCAGTCTATTCTTTAGAGGAGTAATCTCTTTGTTATGTGTAAATAACTTTTTTCTTAATATTGTAGACACCTGTCGTATCTGCTTCTGAATTAGTTAGGCGTACTAAACCTTCTCGATGTACCTGTTCTATTATATGTATCAGAAATCATATTTCTATAAGACGCATTACAAAACCTTTTAACAGGTGGTATTGTTTTAGACATCGGAGTCATTGACCACGTGTCCGAAATTGTTGCGTGGGCTTTACATCTAATCCATTTGATTGATCGAATCGCTGATCCACGGACGGCCATTTGTATTAATTTATAAAGCGATTGGTGTAAGTATAAATTAAAAATGGCAATATGCATAAAAATTCGAGATTATGCCTATGTGGCGCAGCAGTGAACTGCGTATGAGTTATAGCGTAAGAGGTCTTTTGTTCGAATATAGACCGACCTTCCACAAAAGTTTGAAAGTTGGAATAGAGTTTTTGTCAACCCGCCTGATTCGTAGTGTTATTTTGCCGGTATAAAAAAATAATGAAGTTTCAGACGGTTGTTAAAATATGATAGAATATTCCGGGGGAGCACATTTCACTATAAACTGATTGTTAATTAGTATGAAATTAAGATCAAAGGGAAGCCTTTTGTCCATAAGAAAAGTAATAGCGTCGAATATGTCCTAAACAAATATAAATCAAATAGACCCACTGTGTCACTGTCAGTAATTATAATACAAAAGTAATATTATATCTGTGTAATAATGATTAGCTATTATTTGTGTTGAGATAATTGAGAGATATTATTTAAGGCACTTTATTTGTATAAATTCAGAATTATACTTGGGTGCAGTAAAATTCATCTCATCTTAACGTGAAATAAATATATAAAAGATATAGTAAAACGATTTTATCTGTAAAAATATAACAATAAGAAAGTGTAAGTTTACATGCGATTGGCTTGAATTTTTGTTTTCTGGTTAATATGTAAGAGAATAAGATGGATACAATATGGTGTTGGTGAACAGAGAGATAGAGAGTTTGACAACTGTTTTATTGATTGAAGCAGAAGAGAGAGATTGATAAATTGATTACCGATAAGTGGATAAAGTTACATAGTACATTAACGTTATTATCAATAAACTATATTTTATTCGATCGCAGCCTAAACTCTATTAATACATTAGTAATTATGTTTTTCGTTACGTAAAATTTCACTCACACCGTACCTATAGAAGTTTCACTTCAAAAATTGCATTTCTGTTAGCTTCAAATTTAATTTAAGTATGAGATAATGTATGTATAAGATCAGTTTGTATAAATTATGAAAACGTACACCACAATCTTTTTCTTAATATTAACGTCTCTTTTAACAAATACAACTCTTTGGTTAGAACCTAGCACTATTTGTACCTTCCTACTATTGACGTGGGTACGATGGTCCATATGGACAACTGAAATTAAATTATTATTATAGGTCATGACAGGAAAAACGGATTCTATGAATAGGAACAAAAGAAGTAGGTACGCGTGAAGGAGTGGGGCACGCACCGTCTGCGCACACCTGGCAGTGCGCAGGCGCGGGCCGATCATTAAAAATGTTTATTTAAAAATCCGACCGCTTAACGCCGGCAAGCGATAAACAAGAGCGCATCATCCCCGCTTTAGACTTTTGTTATAAATGTTTAGATATTACGATCGTATTCAAATTATTATTTCTTAAAAAATCTATGTATTTAAAAAAAAAAATAACATATCTTTGAAATGTAAATTTAAGAAAAAAAAATAATTCGTGAAACTAATTATGTTATTTTTAAATATTAAGAACAAATCTTTACAAGAAAAATGTAATTTTCGTATTGGGAAATATTTTAACACTCTCTCTCATTTTGTTGCAACATTGCATAGTCACTGCCACTGCCTACTACTCCGGTCTGTCTATTTTCCTATAATGTCGGAACATCGGCCGTCCCACCGATCCTTCGAATGGCTATTTAACAAAACAAAAATCTTTCCGTAACATAAACAACATATCAAGAGCTTCACAAATTAAAGGTTAGAATAGATATACGTTATAATGTGAAGGGAGCTTTTAAATTGTTTATTTTGTTGTATTCTTCATCAATCTCGGTTGAAAACTGTAAAGATTAATGATAATTATTCGAAGCGATGATATTCTAATGTTTATGACTTACAGGAAATAAATAAAACATTGATTTGTATCATTAGTATTTTTTATTATTTTCATTTATTAAAACTTTACATGTAGTTGATATCAGATACTTCGACCGCCACCGTGATGCAAAGGTTTACCACTTGCCTCATAACACGGAACTTCTAGGTTTAACTCCGGTTCACATAGTTAGTAGTCTGGATAGTGGAAGGAATTTTTAGAACTCCAGCAATCATATATATGGGAGGCAGAGTATTCCAAGTGGGCACGGTTCATCATCTCGGTCATAAAAAAATCCAGAAATAGATGAGATGGCTTCCAAACATGCTGGAAATGTCAAAATTAAAAAGATCTTTCAGCTCGCCCCTCGCCCCTCGCCGTACACCGCTACGCTACGTATCCTAAAATGTTTACTCAACTATAAAGTCGCCTAAAGCGCACTAAACTATAACATAAAAAGTTTAAAAAGCTCTCAGTAGATCAAACAAGGAGAGTGGTGTCGGTCGACAGACGGCACGGTGTTAGGTTACCGTCGGCGGGTCACATTTGTCCCAAATAATGAACACCAGATTGGTGTTAAAATGAACACACTTTATTATGCCATCAAACCGTAAACACACTGATTTCATCCGACACGAGTGTTTGTTTTTAATAAACCTTCCGCAAAATTCTTCTGCTCTTTGATGCATCTAACATTTTGATACTCGGTTTTTATAAAACCGTCCTAATGCAATTTGAAGCGCAGTTATTTATTTTTTGGTTCGCATAATGGATTACTTCATCTTCATAAATTTAGGCTAATGTTCATATTTTAGCATAACCGTCGTTAAAAAATGCATTCTTCATTTTCTTTTTACTAATACTTGACGATAATTGCAATTGGCCAAAGTGACTATGAGGCCATTTATGATGATACGTGCTTGTCCAGAATCGACTCAGCGAAGATAGCATCTCAAATGATAGAAACTCACAAATAAACAGAGTACTACGAGTATAATGGCATCCCACACAGCTCTCGATAAAATTCAACAGTAGTTCCGTCGATTTTATTATCGAAAATGTGTTATGAAAAACTGAGATGCTAACTTAACTGATATTATTCTTGTTATTTCGGTTTATTAACGATCTTAACTACTATATCCCGGTGGAACTTTGTAAACAATATGTATAGATGTATAACTTTCTTAATTTCACATGTAAATACCCTCAACATTTTTTCATTGAGATGCTATAATCTGAATTGTGATGTTAGCATCTAAGATTTTCGTAACACATTTTTGATAATAAAGTTGACAGTACTATTATTACATTTTATCGAGAACTGTAGAACTATGGGGAATGGCACAAAGTACACCATTTATTTGTGATATTCTAACATTTGATATGCTACTTTCACAGCACCCCCTTCCCTCGAATCCTCTGGCTTTCACATGTATGAATGTCGAAACACCGGTATGCTGTTGCGGTGGCTAACTTGCATTGAGGTTGGTCGCTAGCCAGGCGGGTTCGAAAAAACCAAAACATCTAGACTCGATTACTTATGTGGCCTTAGAATCGAACCCAGGACCTTCGTACAAGGCAAATAGTAAACTACTGCGCCAAGGAGGCAGTCTAAATTTTTTTTAAATCCCTTTGCAAAAAGAGAGGTGTTATAACTTTATTGTACATATAATTTTATCTGTAGTGTGACAGTGGCCCATAACTCCCAAATTGCTGAGCTGATATTGTTTTAATTTTTTTTTGGTAAAATGAGTTTGTTTCGTAGTTTAAAAACTATCAATATTCTTCTTTCACATTTTGGTCACATTCCCATTACACTTAAAAAAACATTTTCTATTTAATCCAAAAATCTTTGTGAAAAAGGTTTTAAGCAGTTTATGTAGCAATATGAACATATTTTATATTTGGGTCATGAACAATCGGGCCGTTGACTTGGGACTTAACGAGGAAACGTGTATTTGGGGCTCGAGAATTGGTGCCCAGGTTCGCTCAAATCAATTCCTCTCTACAGATGCGAGCTATTTCATATACCTCAATGATTTTTAATTATATATTACAGTGCTATTACGTTGCATATTGCGCAAGAGTATTCTTTATACGTTTAGATGTTTTATTATTATGAGCTCCTTGAGACAGCAGATGCCAGTAACATACCGACGGTAACACGAATGGATTCTATTCGATTGAAATTATTACCTATATACATAAAGCTTCTGACTCACAAGTGTACCTGTAAACCGTCTGCCTGGCTGTCTGAACAAAAAGAGCGGTTACGTAACATAAACAAAACATCACCCAATCTAAAGTATGGATCAACGGTGAGTCAAAATAATATAGAACGTTATAACATGGTTTTAGTGCATTTATACGCATGTTTTTGTGTAAATTAGTTCACGGATCACCGGATATTCGGGCCTTAAATCCCATGATACCGTAAGAGTTGTCGAAAAGACTTATAGCGAAGAAATCTACCGAATACAAGCTAGTATACGTATATATTACATAAAAAAATATATGTAATCTTTTTAATTTACGATCTGATACAATTATATTTCCTTTTAAAATTTTATTGTAAGATATAATCAATGCAATTAGCTTTTAATGCTGTTATAATAAAGTAGGTTTACATTTAAAGTTTTTATGAGTTTTTTAATAATGTAAACTTTTTTATAATCGAGTGTTATTACTCGTATATATTTTAAAGTCAGTAGTAAACCAAAAAGGTTTAGTGTTGATAAACACTGTGGTGAAAGATTGATAGATGATGATACAACTTTTTTTTTTAATTTAACTATTGTTAAAGTGACCTATGTACCTGGATTATTAACAATATTCCCTCGTGCGCTTTAAATGAACTTTAATACCGCTTAGAACTATTTCCCGGGACTGATCTGGTTAAGGGACTTTAAAGTGTCGCAGTTTTAGATAGATGACAGTTATTATTTGCCATCATGTGAACCGTTTGTTCGTTCATCTCTTTAACTAAAAATGTTATTTTATCTTATAAACTCGGTATTCAATATTTTGTCTTTAATACATTTCCTAGATATTTTGGACCCCGACTAATTAATTAAAGCAAAGCTGTTTTTTATTATCAAAAGAAATTTCGAAATGAACTTAAAACAAAAAATCGATGTCTGTTTTGCACAATTAAATTCGGTCGTTGAATAAGCATTTCTTCGAAATAAATGATTGTTTAAAATAAATGATTTGATTTGATTTAAATTTTAATTAAGTAAGCGTTAATACGATTTACGACAATTGACTTTAATTGAATTTAAACCTTAATGTGAAGTTTGATGTATATCTGAGGAACACTAACTGAAACTAATAGGTTCAATTCAACACCGAGTTACGTAAATAAATGCAATTATTAATGCGATGACGGGCCAATCTCATTCCTTATGTTAATATATAAGGGTAACATATAATTTTAATAAAATGTATTGGATAGAAAACGTACTAGTTAATTTTAAAAACTATTATCTTAGACATATGACTGAATTATATTTATGTCCTGTGGTATATAGAGAATTTAAATTAATGTCATAAGGTGATAATGGATATTATAAGTTAAATTTTTAGGTATCCTATTGTAGCTACAAAGAATGCACTGTTTTTTTTATATAATCTTCATTCATCATCATTCATGCAAAAATGACGCAACGTCTATAACATTTCGTAACTAGCCATAATTATTGTAAATTATAATTATTGAAGCTGAAACAGAAAGTTGTACCAAAAAAGCGTTTTCGGTCACTATAATGGAAATTGGCGACTTTTAGTAAGCAAAGTTCGCGGGTCGTTTGTAACAAGAAAAACGGGTCCCTTTATTGACTACTTGTTAATGCACATAACCATAATATTGCAATTTAAAGCTTAGACTACCTTTAATTTTGAAAAATATCGGATTAGTAAAAACGCCTCTAATTCCATTTGCCTCTAGCTATACAGTGTAGTGACTTCACAAAATAAAATTATCAAACTAAAATATATACAAATTATTTTACTTATTTATGGCCCTTAGTATTATTGTTGTCACAGACTATCATTAAAGTAACTGTGAAAATAAGTCAATTTTTATAACAGAAATTTATGAATGTATCACCTGATTGGAATTGATTGACAGTAAGTAAATTCTTTTATAAGTGCTTTATTTTTTAAATGTTTGAACAATATCATTTCGCAATAATAAGCTCAGTAAACAAAGAAAGTATATAAAAATATTAGTGAACTGTTCAGGATTGAGTGAATAATACGAGATTTAAAATTTAATTTTTTTTTAAATTAATAGATAATAAAAGGTAAAATACATTGAAACTCAATTTAATTTTTAATATTTAAAGCACACAAAGTATAACAAGAAATATTCCAAGTAAAATTAAGTACATGAAGATTCAATTTATAAAAGATCCTCACTAGAATTGAAGCTTTACCTGTGTGATTTAAAATTGATTGATTACTTGAACGAGATCTCGTAGATATATGGTACAATAAATGTAAACGAGATAGAATTACGCTATTTTATAACGAAATAAAAATCAGAGTAATCATTTTTCAAATAACATAGGTTCTGATTAATATACTTTGCCTTTAATATAAAAATAACAAAACCTCTTACACGATATAATTTTATTAAAACGAACGTATTGAGCAATAGAACTTATATTAAGATAAGTTCAAACCGCACCGTTTACAGATAAAAACTAACTAGACATTTAGAAATTTTAATATTCATTGAATGCGTATTCTATAAGGTAATAGAAATTGTCTAACAATAACCTGCATCGCACTGCAATAAATACCTAAACGTGTCATAAGAAATCCGATCCGGGTAGAGTTAACAGTGTCCTTATTGCCCTAAATATTTTCAGCTTAAATCTCAAACAGAGCTGTGCTTGTATTTCAATGATATCATATTTTTTGTGAGATTAGTCGGTCGCAATATTAATGTGAATGCTAAACAAATTCTGTGTAGGCGCTACATTGAATTGTTTTTAAGATTTTTACATTTTTTAGCTTCATTTCTAATGTGTATACCATTGCTTATGTTTACCTTTTTGATAAGTAATGGTGCGTTAAAAAATGAAAAAGGAAATACGTCTTGACAACTGCAGATGAAAATGTACAATGATTCTGCACTGGAAAAAATGTTTTTTTAATATGATTTACTGAAGAAATAGCTGTTGCCTTAATTACATTAAAAAATTGGTAGATAATCGTTACAGGGTATTACGTCTAAGCAACTATACTAGCAGAAATTTTACGTGGTAAGTAATAATGAGGAGTTAGTTTGCCGTTATTTCTACACTACGCCACGCTTATCGCTCTGAGGCATCAATCATACTAGCTTTTCTTATACTAGCCTTACTATTATTAACGTTAGCTCACATTTTCATATTGGCAGGAACGAGCAGTTATAAGTAAACTTAAATATTTATTATTTTTTCTTAATGCTGCACTAATCTTTTTGTTAAAAACGTTCGAAGCAAACGCGACTTCTACTTTACTTGATCAAAGTTCTGAAGCAGTAAGTAAAGGATTTGTTTTTAATTAATAAAAATATTATGGATACCACGAACGAATAATCTCAGAAAGTGACGTAGGTTCTGAAACATTATATTAGTGCAGATGTAAACAACGAGTGGTTTTCCGTTTAAAATTAACATTATCAATGAATGATCGGATGTACGTATGTATGTATCAGCGTTCTAATATCGTTGGGCGTGGGGCGTGGGCTGTTGGATACAAAAAAACTGAGCGCCCTTGAGCTAACCGCGCTCTGTTTATTCGACTGTCGTCTAGCACTTAACGCCGACGTCGATATTAGCTATTTTTGCGCGATACAACATCGTGTAAGCATTCATATCGGAACATAGTATCACATAATTTCATAGACACCTACAACTAAAATAGTGTTGTGTAGCTGTTGTGTTCCGGAAGTCTAACATTGAGAGAGTATAATAATGAGAACAGAGTATTACTGGCGAGCACGCTTCACCATCTTTGGCATTGTTTTTTTATTGGTTATGCACTATAACGTTTTGCCTCGATTTCACCTGATATTAAGTAACAATGAGGCCGTTGATGGTGAATCGTGTCCGCCCAGAATACCTATGGCTTTCACATATATGACTGCAGGAACACAGCAATGTTGTTATGGCGGCAAATTAACATTGAGGGTGGTAGCTAGCCATGCGGGTCTGAAAAACCCTACCATCATCTACACTCCACTACTCCTTTGAATCGAACCTAGGGCCTCCGTTACAAAACAAGCGGGATAACCATTGCGCCACGGAGGCACTGAAAAAATTGTTTGGCCAAATATTTTTCCCATCTTTCATTTCCCTGATATAGATGATTTTTTTTAGTAAAAAACATATATTTATGAAATTCTTGAAAATGTAATCATGAAAAAATGTTCGTAATGAAAGTTAGTACGCTGATATCTTCTTTTTACAGTCGTGCGGGAAAATCGTATTAATTATGGAACATTGATATCATTACAAATAGAGCGATTCGAAGCAAGGTATTTAAGCTGCAGTTCGTGGCGGCTTTTGTCCACGTTCAAACAACATCGTAAATAAGATTCGATCGCCGCCACTGCGACACGCCAAATAACATTTTAATTTGACTGATCAATGATTTTATATCTGTTGACTTTTCAGTGATAGACGCGAACAGGTTCTACGACCGATTATTTTCAAACTGGCAACAGGAATTTTAACTTGTTGTATATTAATCAGGCGTGTCAGTAAGAAAAAGTGATAGTGCATTTACTCAATATACAAAAGTGACAGTGAATTAATACTGGACATTATTCTTTCTTAACCAATATAATTAAATCAATATAACCTGTTTTTATATTGACATACGTGTATCAAATGATTTCGAAAGAACAACTGCCTTATGAAGCAGATTTGGACATGAGAAACTGGCTTGAAAAATAAGCTTGACTGTATAAAGTAAAAAAATATTTACATTGTAAAAATGTTTGTGCGCTATAAACTCATCAATTTCATAAAATTTTAAATGAATAAGACACATTTGTGTCGTTTCTGTGTATGAACCTCATTTACTTAGCATATCTTAATAAAGTTTCTGCGTTCTAATTAAATTAAAATGTTAAGAAGAAATATTGTTATTAAAACTGTGATATTTCTACACCGAAGAATTATTGAGCTAAAGTCAAGTTAAATCAATTGACATTAATTAATTGCATTTGAATATCCTCGGTTATCAGAGCGTTCCTTTTCCTTTAGGTCTTTCAAGTTATATAAAATTTCTTTAGATACTGTGATATTCGCATCCATAGAGCACTACTGTTTTCACTCAGTCGTAATCTTCAATTTTGTTACATACCTTTAGCCACATGTTTCATTAGTCCCACAGTATTTTAGTAATAGTATATTTCTTAACCAGTCCGATTCGGAATAAGTCGTTAGTAATGTTTTTGGAATAACATAATTTGTCTGAGAAATAAAATATCTCGAGTCTTATTAATACAAGACATGAAAGTTTTTAACTTTTTTTTTTAATCCGCGTAGGCGTGTCAGGTTTGTTGTTAAGCGTGTATCGATAAATTAAAACGCGTTTGTTTTTTTTTTTAATTTAACGTGCGCCTACTTTACGACATCACTCAATTATCGAGCGCCATGAAAAAGTCATTTCGATATTTGTATCTGGGTATATCGGTGTTAACGGGGTTCAAACGTCTTCGTTATTTCGATAATAAATCACTACGACCTCGGGGTCGGAATTATTCAAAAACATCGTAGAATTCCTTGTCAACGAGATGCCACATCGTGCAAGCGCACTCCTTTCTCGGATTCTTGGCGCTACTTTCTATGATTTAATTTATTGCATATATTTATCATTTAATAATTTATACGATAAAAGTATACAACCATATTGAAGTGTAATGCATTTCGCATTTGATAATCTAGGTACATGATTTAACCTCGAAGATGTATGATCATAAATAAATGACTGATTGTATCTTAAAGATCATAAGAAGCCGTTTCATGCACTAAATTGTTTTATTAGTACACATACCAATTCATTTATACATTTCATTCAATCCATGCACTGTTCTTGGAAGTCTTGAAGTTTCAAAATAAATATTTTTAATTTATGCACTGCAACAAGGACGAATAAAATAAAACAAAACATAAATAAATAAATAATTTGCTTAGAACAAATTTGCGGTAAACCATTAATTAATTAGCATCAAAGAATTTTCATCATGTACCACTAAAACTGTAATATTAATACTTTAAAAAAAGTAAGTGATATTGTTTTAAAGCTTATTATGATTTTAATTAATTTAATTGCAAATAGTATAAGTTTATTATTATTTTAATAAAAAAAAAATATCTTCGGAAGAAATTTCAAGACATATTATGGAGAAATTACGGCGAGTTTCCTTCGAAGGGCCGCGCAGCCGTGTAAAGGCGATAGCATCTCGCATCCACCGAGATAAGTATCTTCTGTATTTGTCAATATTCACCAACTATGGCACGGACACTCGCATTATTTGCCAATTACCGCTGTCTATTTGAAAATAATGTATCCATTATAATTGCTACCGGATTAGACATTATTTATTAAAGGAATAAACTTTAATATTCTAATAAATAAATGTACGTTATAATGAAAATAAAACATTTCCAAGATTTTTTTAAATGTCCTATCGGAAGTGATAAGCTTACCTTTATTTCTAATAACGGTTTCTAAAAATGTATTTAATACTTATTAACAAGGAATTATATTCAATCTTAACAAATTAATCTATGAACTATTAAATTGCTTGCCGTAGGGTATTCTGTACCAAATAAGTCATTATTTTAGATAAACGTATGTATTAGACGCTGCCGGCTAAATCTACTATCTTAATAAAATCACCCACACACTAATTTTAATTACAATGCTTTGTATGTGACTATTGTTCGTAATTGTTTTAGGAATTACAATATCTAAGTATGTATAATATTATATCACATGTATATGGAAACTGTATCATGTATCGGATTCAGCGGTTTACAACTAAAGTATTTGTCACATCCGAATCCGATTCGTTATTGTTTTGTATAAATGGTACGAACTCCAAATAATAGTCTCGCGACTCATAGCAGGGACAATCGTGCAGTGAAGACGTCGGTTTTATCTCGCGTTTTATCTGGCGAACGTGACCCCCGCTATCTCCCAGCGCACCGCCCGCCCATCTCACCAGAGCTCTTGTGCTCCAACACAAATAAATACAAGTCAAACGTATTTTACGGAACGAAACCCATTAATTTAGGTATGCCGATCTGTCGTACGGTTGTTTATGATCCACAGGCTGGACCTCCTCGTCCGCTTATTAATTGATCCTGTGATAAGCTTCGGTTTTAGTGTACGATTTAAGAAGATACAGAGTTTTAACGGTTGTACAATAGTTTACGTTAGAACGTGGGCGTATGGTAATTTGAAATTGATAGATGGGTGCTATAATATATCGGTTTTGGATGTGTTCTGTAGGAATAGATAAGCTGATAATTTGTATATTTATTTCTCGCTTCTTATAAAGCTCATTCTTATAGCTGTTAACGGTTTTTGATAGTATTAATTTAATCATTATTATTTATTTTGTGAAGATTTATGGTAAGCCACAATCTCACTTGGTGTTAAATGTATATGTAATATGGTTTAAGTTATTAAAATGCAGAACAGTGCATGAATCATTTTATTTACTTTGCTTTAGAATTGGTGTTTTAGAGTAGTAGATTTACTATATTAATATATAATTATACTAGGGATCTTAACATAATACTTGACTATTTTCGTTTAGAGGAATAGAGTTTTAGCCGTAAGAATTTAAGTACAAGGAGAATACCTAAAGTTTCCTAGCATTTTTCTTGTGAAAAAGTCTTTTCTTTACTTGTGTAAAAAATCATACAGAATTAAGCTGTTGTCAATTGTGACAGGCAAGACCCAGAAATATTTTTGTTAATTTTGAATGCAATCATTTTATCATATTATATATACATGTATGTATATAAACTTTCCCAGAAACCAGAAACTCAGCGATCCAACTTGACGAATCAATGTATAATATTATTAAAATGTCAGCTTTAAACTGATAACAAAACTAAAACGACTATCACTGTTTGAAATCTGTTTACACTGTCTGTGATTATCCTGTTAAATTATGACAGCGGCTTTGTAGCTTTGTTAGAAGACAAACAAGAACTGATGCAATGCTCAAGAACATTATCTAAAAATAAATCTAGTGATAGTGAAGTGAGCGTACACCGGACATGAAGGGGTCCCACTGAATTATCCGAGCCGGGCACATGGGGCCCGCATATTTATTAAATGATCGCACCACTGTCGTCTAAAAGTCTAGCACTCGGCGCAAATATTGTTGGTGTTAGTTATATAAAAAGAAAACTTTTAATCAAATTTATTTTTAACTGTGGTAATACATTTTCTGTAAAAATTAAACTGTTTCTGAATAGAAATTAAAAAAGTACAAAATTTTAACAAAAATTATTAGCAAGCGCAAAACTGATCTACTATATTAGCCATTCTTTTTTATTTTCGTGAGTAAATCCTACACAGGATACTTCAACGATGTGGGTATGGCGTAGTTTATGCGGAACACATATCGGTTACTATCGCACTTTCCATAGCCTTCGCCCGAAACTACAGGGATGCATTCGCACACTACCGCAAATATTTAGCCATCCTAGAGTTCATACGTTTTACATAGTTCCACTTTTTACGGTAGTCTCCGAGGGACAACGGAACCTATCTTTTCTAATAAAAAATTATTACATTAATTGCGACTGCCTCCGCGACGTAGTGGTTTACTGGATTGCAGGTAGCGTGGAGAACCTGGGTTTGATTCTACAGGAGTAGTGGAATCTGCTGGGTGGAAGGGTTTTTCGAGTTCGCCTCGCTATCTACCATCCTTTATATCAAACTGCCGCCATTTCGGATTCGAATTACTACTGTGTTTCGGCAGTCATACGTGTGAGAGCCAAAAGTATTCGGGGCGAACACGCTTGACTCTCTACTACCTCTTTGTTATTAACCATTAGGTGAAATTGGGATGAAGACGGAGTCTATAAAAGTAGAGAATAAGAAAAAATAAAAAGAAAAAAATATGTAGGTGTCAAATAATGAACTTCCTCATAGTCGGATAAAATATTTTTTTTGACAAAACTTTGAAACATGTTCGCAGAATGTTTATTTAATCTCTTCAGGGACAATTGTGTAATTACCAAAAGAAATACATAAGTAAATTTTAAAATTCTACTAAAACCTATTAACTTTATTATTTTATTGGTGGTCAAGTTACGGAAGCTAAAGAAATATCACAATACGATATGTTAAAGATTTTCAACTATATATTAATATCATTTAATTGTCAATGTAAAAACTAAATGTCCACATATACAGCAAAGGGCGTGAAGGGTGCTCTGTTCACAACAATGAATTAATTTTTAAATACTAATTAGTGATAATCGTAGTTCTTGAAAAATGTTCTAAAGGTCTGAGGTCGGCAGCATAACATTCAAGAAAACAGTCTGTTCCCTTCCTAAAGGTCAGTAATATAGCTGCGCCACTGAATATTGTGGCAATCTACGGGCGACAGTGATCAGTCTCCATTACGTCAACCGTCGCTCGTTTGCTTATACTGCCTAAAAAAACATGCAAGCGTATCCATGATATTACTGGCATTCACATGTGCGAAGATTGCTTACTAACTGGAGTGTGGCACGATTCTGTTACATAAAAAATAATGCGTTCTTAGTTCCAGATACAAGATAACTATGGTTGACTATGTTTATTGCTCATGAAGAAATGCTTCGAACGTAACAAGCACTATACATTCCTGTAGCGTCTAAACAATAATTATATTTACAATGATTCTGAATACATTTAGATGTTGATTAAGGAAACGCCGCTTAAACATTGCGTGCTTGCGGCGGTCTTCAATGGAGGCGGTGACGTCATGCGTTGTTCATGAATATTTCTAACCATCGTAGAATTTTGAGTTAAGTTTTACTGATAACGTCGCGTAAGGCGAGAGGTCAATTTGTTAATATGACTAAGTTTAATTTAAATATAGTTATGTGAATGCTGCATTTAAATAATAATATAAATGTTGTATACTTTTTTTTTCCGTAGATTCGATTAAAATTCGGCGCTGTTAACTATATTAATTTCAATGAACTAAACCCGATTGTTTGCTGATGCTGATTGATTGCTGTTTTGACTATGAGTAAACATATAAGGCTTTGTGTTTTTCAATTATAATTCATAATCAGTTTAATTTTTAAATCGTAGTAAAAAGAAAATTTGAATAAAAAAAATTAAAAACAAGGAGCACTATCAATATTTTCTCTGGATAACGTTTATATTGTTAATAATGTTACAGTAATTAATAATAATTATACAAGTTTAGCTCTCTAGCTAAACTTGTATAATTACTGTAACGAGATGTATTTTACGTACAGAGTAATGTGGTGTTGTGTAAGTATCGCAGGCTTATCAACAACACTAGGCGATATCCTGCCTATAATGCAGCGTTGCTAATTACAAAAAGAAAACTTATTGCTTGTTATGAATAAAATTAATAACAAAGCTCACCGTTAAGATCTAGAGAGATTTTCAAAACAAATATTTATTTTCAGGTTTATTTATTAACTGTCAAATCGACTGTACGGCGGATATATGCCTTTGACATTACCTCCAAATTAATTAGGGTTAGTCAAAATAGGAAGACTTCATTAGGAAACAAACATTTGCGACTACGTTTTATGAAGTCTCCATTTAGGAGACTTCGTATAATCAACTAATATGGAACATTAACATTTGAAAATCTTCACAATCATTTTGTGTTGTTCTTCATAAGTATGTTTAGTATTTTTTTAATATCGTTAATAACAGAAAAAAAAAAACCTTTTCATTGTTTTTGAATAACTTCTCTGGCACGTATTTATTAAGCAAAACACATTTATTTACGTCATTCCTGTTCCGGCACGATGCAGAATATGAACAATACGTATATATTAGCTATATTCTTAGGCTTAGGTGAAACATAATTTTGAGATTTGCTTAAAATAAGATGAGATTTACACGTCGCTCTAACCATGAGATAATTTTTGCTAATAAATTATTATGATTTGTGATTTTCAAAATAGTATTACTATTTTCTTTAACGTTCATACAAATATGTAACTGGTTAACTGGTGCTCTGTCACTGCTTGTGCCTCATTTTTGGCAAGGTGTATCACTCCTCGTCCAAATGAACAATAGACTAACACCAGCTGGTCTCATAGGACTAAGTAAAGACTTGTTTGCATATTAACCCTTTGCACTCCGTTGTTCCCTCTCGTGGGACATCGTAATTCTAGCCTATCACTCCGATGTCCCCTCTGTGGGGACATTGAAGTTTATTAGTAATTACGGGTATTTAAGTTATTTTTGCGCAACTTTTTGTGACGTACATGTTTTCTTGACGTTTTCTCTTGAAATGGCACAAGACATCAAATCTAAATATAGTAATATTACTAAGATGTATAAAAGAAATGTCAGCGAGTTTTGTATTGGAAGAGGATATGAGAGTCAAGAATGCGTCCATCCACATCTTCTCTGGAAAATAGACTAGATAACAAACTACATATTCCCAAAGTGGGACAAAAAAAACAGATTGCATTGTCTGTTCCGACAGGTAAACAAACAGTTGGTGGCAGACGTCAAACAACTTATTATTGTCAAACTTGCGTAAATCAGCATGCAATGCATATTGGGGAGTGTTTTAAGCTCTATTATACTGTACAAAATTATAAAAAATAAAATATTGACTTTTTTGCAAAGATATTTTTCAATTCATATAAGTTCAATATCATTAGAATCCGTTAGTTCCAAAGCTCTACTAAATAATACGATGGTCTGTAAATGC
>DWQX01003138.1:0-18945 GCA_018245475.1 Pharmacophagus antenor
TGGCAGTCTCTTTTATTAAAGAGTATTTTTGAAATGTATTTTAAAACAGCAGCCATTTTTGTAGAACTTCGATTAGATGCGTTCGCTGTAAAGAAACAAAGTATTAAAATGTTATTTACTTTTAGTTATACAGGGCTCAGCTGGATTACTTATAATAACAAACATTTATTAGTTCAATCAATGTTCAAAACTCTAATCACTGATTTAATAATAACTTCCAAAATAAACAATGTTATATTTATCAAGATTACTATATTCATTGTCATCTTAAATAGCTCAAGCACAAATTTATCATCTGCAGAATGTTCATAACTAGGTTTATAATTTAGTGATAATTTCATGTGTAACAACTGGCTTGCAGCTATTAAGGCTGTTATTGTATATAATTTCAAAAATGTCTCATCCAAAATGTCATGAAGGTATTTCTAGCGCCCATGATCTCTATCAATTACCTCTGGACTTTCATTTTACCCATCTCTGTTGAAGAGTTTTGTTAAAACGTATTTAATAACATCAGACATTTTGTAGGAATCTAATTAGATGGATTTATTTTAATGAAGCAGAGTAATGTTATAAAATTTTAATATTTTTTTTATTAAAGTTCACTTCGTAAATCTCTTTTACAGAAATTATTGAACTGGGACACTTATGTTAAACAATATTCATAAGACAGTAATTTTATTTTACCTAAAAATAATGTTGATGAAGTTTAAGCAAAATAAGTGCTGCTTGCAAAAATTCACTAAAACTATCGAAGGTCTAGACTAGACTTTCATTCGATCGATACTATGAAAACGGAAATTTAAAAAAAAATGGAGAATCTGGTGTTACCTGAATAAGGTTTATTGTAATACTGATATAAATTATTATTAAAATGATATATTTATTTACATTGATATCTAAATTATAACATAAAACTAAAATAATGTAAATTTGAAACCGAATAGAACATGTTATTAATTTTGTGGTTATTATCAATATTGTTATATTCTGTAAAATTAAGCTGGTAACACTTTATTTCTTATGTGATATGAGTAAAACCATTATAGTAATGTCAAAAAATTAATTTCTGAAATTTGATATTTTTTGTTTAGTTTTTTCACATTTAAGTGAATGTGTTATAAATAATAAAATGGAATCAAACCTTACAAGTATGTTAAATTATAGATTTAAAGCATAATTTCAGTTGTTTTGTATAATTTGGTTATAGATAACTTTCATGTCTACTATTTGTGCGATATTAAATCGGCTGTCTGTTGTAATTTGTTTTATTTACAAATGTTATTATTAAATAAAATATAATTTAATCAATTATCCTTAATTCTTATAATAATGTGCTTATTACCTGATTAATTATTCTTGAAGAATATTTATCTATGGCTAAACATACAATATATTAGTTATTTTAGTGAAAGAGACATAACATACTTATAAATTTCACCACTGGTATCTATAAATTAGAAGGCAGAGTTTTTTTGTAACTTTAATGTCTGAATAACTATTATGCATAGTTTAATGTACTTAAGTTTAATATACATTTTCATCAATATATGCATTTCTATCCACTTTAGGTTTGTGGGTGAACTTCTTCACCGCGGCGGGTATACCGCCGGACGTTGCGGCTATATATGCTCTGACATTCACTGAGAATCGAATCCAAAATGACATGCTTCTTGACTTGAATAAAGAATACCTCAGAGATATGGGCATTTCAAGAATGGGAGATGTAATTGCTATTTTACGGTTAGATTTTAGATTTTTCTTTAATTTAATTTTATTGTATAATAATATTTAAATTTTCTAACAAATATGTATTGGCATGCAAGGATTTTATTTATAAATGTACATTTTAATGTGTGTACAGAAGGTTGGTGCGCTGCATACTACAAACATGACATGTGTTTGTAAGACCTCAATTTAAATATAATGAACAATTGTTAATTTCAGGCATGCTAAACAGGTTCACGAGACTACGGCCCGTGATAAAGTCCTCAGTACTACCGCAGTGATCACTAAAGTCCCTGTGGCGGCTGTCACTGGGAGAGCAACAATAACTCAACCATCATCACGTAAGTCAAATTGCAACTGATACATTTTTAAATCTGCTAAGAGCTAATGTTTGATATAATTTTTATATGTTAATCGACAATGAATTGGTAGATGGTAAAGCATTAAGAATGTTAGTTGTCACATATGTGCATAACTAATGCTGTTACGGTGGCAGCTTTTGATATTAAGGGCGGTAGAAAAAGGGTTCCCAAAATGTTACCACTATTCAAACGCTACTACTCATGTGGCACCAGAATCAAGCCAATCTCTATGAAAGCAGGTGGTAGTCTTAGTCATTCTTTTTCGCCCAATTTATTTTTTTGTTAAAACAGTAACAATTTGATAATTGCTTTTGTGGTTGTTCAATATAAATTGCAAATATTTCACTGTCAAAGAATAGTATGTCTTTCGAGTAAGGCATACAAATTTCATGTGACCTATGATTGTTTTTAATTTCTTTTGCTTATTTACAATTTTGTAATGAATACTTTTCGTATCTAAATACATTGTTGGTAGCAATTTTTTAAAGTATAATAATATAATAATTACTTGCCAAAACAGTTTACAACTATATAACATTTTAACAGTCTTGTAATAATGTAGGTAAATTTTTGTTTTTTTTTTTCGTTTCATTTCGTTTTATAAGTTTCATGCATTGCTAAGAAATATATTTACAGCAGCAAGTCGTATGTTGGAGCACTACACGCGCAATCCACAAGCGCGGGACGCGTCGCCCACAAATTCAATACATCTGAAAAGGAAATCCGTTGAAAGCGGGTCAGTATTACTGAATTTAACAATATAATAATAAAAAAATAATAAAAACCAATTCTAAACAATATTAAAATGTTTTCTATTATTTTTACACTTGAATCAATGAAATACATTTATTTTTTACTGACCAACATAACTTTGTGTTTAACCTTATAAAACATTTAGTTTGTGGTTGTATGGCACAGTTACTCAGATTATAGGTCATAAATGCAGGAACCTTCTTTATGAAAACAGCAGTAGTGTACTAGGTTATTTCTTAAATGCATTCCGTATTGCACTGACACATTGGCTAACACATATAATATGTATTACACATTGTGGAATCTGTATTGAACGTGGCGATCAGGATTAGCACATTCATGAAACAGTGTTCAGTAGTTTCAGCACAATATAAGAGACGCACCCTGTATCTGATTTTAATTAAATTATTTACTTACACAGACAACTCTTCACTCAATGTACCACTAACTGCAGATGACACATTACAGAAAAGGTTATCATGTTTAAGTAGTTTTAGAAAAATTCTTAATAGATTTCCTATTATTCTTTTAGCAGATTCAAAATATTTTTATAATTTTATTAATACATCACTACTTTCAGTGTTGATAGTAACACTAATGTGAAGAAGGCTCGTCTCATACGCTTTGCATCACCCTTGCCAGAAACAACTGCATCTGTAAAAGATGGTAAGATACTTTATTAGGATTCAATTATTATTGTTCATATTAAATTATTCAAAAGCTTTATTGCACAAAATTTTGTACATAAGGGGGACTTAATGCCAAATGCCAGGAAATTCATTTTGCATATGTTGCGGATAGAAAAGGATTATTCATTAAATAGGGGCATATCTTTTATTTAGTTGAAGTGAAATAATAATCTGTGAAAGTGACATCGAAACAATGTAAAATACTGACGAAGTTTTAGTCAAGAATTCATCAGTAAAAGAAAGTGATATCATATAATAGAAATTTGTTCACAATTTTAAGCTTTCTCTTTATTTACTTACTTATTTTTTGTATGATATAAGGTATGACGATAATTTGTTAAAATTAATGGTTGCATTTTTTTAATTCTTATATCAATTGCTCTCTTTCACTGCAAAAAAAAAACAGACAGCCAGATGAAAACAAATATTTCATAAAACGCCTGCCGCATTTAGTATGGTGTAAATAATGATAAGCAATCATTATGATTACCAATGGCTCTTATAATTGAAATATATTGTTGATATTGCTACAATCCACGTGGAACTAGCCACTAACATATTTTTAACTAGTTTTAAGCCAATGTGATAAAGCTTCCCAAATGTGCCAAACAAGTCCTTCGCACCAAGAAACCTTATTGAATTTAAAAATCTACATTCACAGGTCCTAGCAAACAGACAGTGTTCGCACGATTAGGTAACTCTGAATCGGAGACGGCTGTCCAATCGAATCCGACTGCCTCCAAACAGATATACTCCAGGCTCGGCACGAAACCCGATGGCGAAAAAGGTGAACACGTTGTGCCTATGCAAAAGGACGCACTGAAATACGAGGGGATACTGAAAGGCAATCCGGTCGTTAAGAAAGTGTTCACTGTGACCACAACAAGCAATAATGTTAGGAGGATTGCAGTGGGCACCATGCGGGCCGATGAGGCTCCTGTCAGTGTCAGAGACAAGCTAGCGCTGCCCGGGGCCAAGTCAGTGAAGTTCTCAAATCGCGTAGAGTACAAGGAAATCGAAAGTAAGAAGCAATACAATGCCAACAAAAAGAATTTCACACCGAAGCCGACGCCCGTGAATCTGAGGAAGAAGGTGTTCGTGCAAAAGTTCACACAGGTTTTCAACAAGCCGGAGAGGAGATTGTCTATGCCCGACGGTGTAGCTATCAATGTCAAATCTAGATTAGGCAAAGAGAAAAAGAAAAATCTGCCAGTGACAAGAAACGTCTTTAACCGGTTAGGTGTTTAATAATATTTGCTCGTGCTTTATATTTAACGCGTTCGTTACGGGGCCTGAATTCACCGTCCGCACCGCAGGGCGGGCTGTGCCCCTTCGATTGACATTGGCGTGTACCACCGCTTGCTGGCCCCGTACCGTAGGGCAGACAATGTACCATCGGTGGTACACCGCGTCGCAAACGCACTAATGTTTAGGTGTTAAGTGGAGTGAATTTCTATGCTGTAGATCTAACTGGGGATTCGAAATCTATTCGCCGTGTGCTTCCCTAAAATACAATTACTAATATCGTTTTTTTTCTTCTTAATACACTCTCATGACATGAATAGTATTGGTCTAATAGACTGAAATAAATTACGTTGTGTCACTAACGGGTTAATAGTGTTTTATATCAAACTAAATATCACCTAGTCATCGAGTTTGCTCTAACCATCCTAGATCCAGGTGGTATAGAACTATGTCATTAATTTAAAAGTATTTTAATATGCTGTAATTATAAATATTTTTGTATGTTATGTAATTTTAACGAAAACAACCTACAACTGAAACTTATCAATAATAATGTAATTGATCAAGCCTTGTACTAAATAGATATCAGGATTGGTTTCACCACGGACCTTAAGATATCAAAGTGTATGAAAAATTATGAGAGTTACTATTACTGGTATTCAGTAGTCACGGTCGAAGACAAATGTCGTTTATTAAAATTTCTACACATTTACGGAGGCACATAAACTATTTAGCGTATTCAATACGAATTAATTTTGCTAAAACATAAAAGGTTTCGTTACTGTTTGATAGAAAGCATAAAGACCTTAGATTAGGTGACAAACTATAGAAAACCTTTACTAGAATGGGTACTGTTGTGGGGCAAGTATATAAAATTGATTTATATTATAAAGGGTATTACAAAAACCGTACGAACTTCAACGTTAATCATTCAGCTCAGCGCTATCTACTGGCAACTGACATGCAACCTCTTTCGTGGATTGCACGATTTGATTTGTAACTTGGTTACCGTTTATTTTTTATCTGTAGAGTGAAAAAATTTAGTTGAGATTCCAAGGCTACATGAGTTTCGAAGGTTGGTAGGCTTTTTAGAATCTCAGGCCTCATTGTCACTTAAAATCACGTGACATTTGAGGACAAATGTTAGCCCATTGCTGATAAAGAAAATGTAATAGCAAATGCAATAATGGGGTTTCAGTTGGTGGATAACGAGAATGTGTAAATTATTCAGGACTATATGTGAAAAAAAAAACACATTTGTTGACCCTCTATGAGCCGAATTATTATGAAAATTCGTCAATCTATTTATACAAAAGAGAACTTTCTTGTTTCGCATGAAATAATTTTTGTGCAATACACTGTCCAAAAGAGATACAAGTACAAGTTTCTTGTGTTGTCCCTTTCTACACAATTTCATGATACCACCCAAATAAAATGGACTTTAACGCAAAGTGTAGGCGGAACATTAAACAAAAGTAAAATATCCTTTTATGAATCAATCGTACAGGGATAAAGATTAATTTTACAATGCAAAATTAAAGCTAATCAGTCGTGTACAAGCGATCGAAATTTACACTGTGTTTGTCATGGGTTTTATTAAATAAAATGCAAATAATATTTTCTCTTTGATCGTCCATTTTGTAATAATCGAAAATGGTTTCTCTTGTCAATGTGACATGACAGATTGTAAAGTTAATTTTATCTCTAGATATACAATTTAGGTTATTGTTTTGTCAAATTAATCATTAACTTCTTTAAACTTGCATAATAAATAACATACTTATGATTTTTGTTTCCTTTATTTTTTTATTCGTTAACGCTACTGGCGGGGCGAAATTATGAGTTTGACTCGCACGGCCACCGAGCGGAAATCGATGACGTACGAAAAATGGCCAAGACAATCGTGACTCAGCGAATAGGTAGGCGCCGGTGTGACGAAATGGTATTTATACGGTTCCCGGTGACAACGTGTTAACTTTTCACCGACATTGGGGTCGTAGACGGTGAGGCATGCTGGCCTAGAGTTCTCTGGTTATAGTAGTGTGACTGTTAGATGAGAGCGATAGAAATTATGAGGGAGATACCCAGGCGGGTTCGAAACATCATACGACTATCCAAACTATTGCCTGTTAATGATCCTCGGATCGTAGCATGGGAATTTCGCTTTATAAGGCAATAATTACTCTATGCTGTTGCCGTCAAGGCATTTGTAACATTTTTACTTTTTTTTTAATATCTGCAAAATTTTTCACTCTGCACTATGATCCGTAGATGGGTAGACAAGCAGCACCTGTAATATGAGTTATCATAGATCGATGTACATACGAAGATATTTTTTTTAAATACGTACTTAAATATATATTAACAATCAGAACAAGAACACAATAAATACATGTTTGTCCTGTGCGGGAATCGAACCCGCGTCCCCTGGTGTAACGGGCGGGATTATCATTACACCAACGGGCCAGTTATCTAATATAGTAAATAATCCTCGGCTTACTATTTCCATTTGTAGATCTATAATGTTCTTTAAGATCTATTCAATGATAAATACAATGGTGATGAGACAACATGTTAAATTAACTTTATATATTAAGTGACAGGAAGCAGATGCTGAAGTGTGTGCAGAATGCTCCTGCTCTCACGTATATGACAGTCGCAATACGTTATCTTAGTCGGTAGTCAGCCAGGCGGTTCGGAACACACAATCATCCAAACTCAACTAACACACGTGACTACGGAATCGAATCTGGGACCTTCGCGTTACAGGCAAGCGGTCAACCACTGCGACACGTAGACAATCGTATAAACACCATTCGGTAGGAGCGCCGGTACCATCCGCGATTGTGTCGACCCATTAGCGTTGTATCCCACAATTGGTACGGCGCTAAGCGTAACTTTCGCTTACACGCCGACGTTCGTCTGCTTACGCGATGAAAACACCACCCGTTGCTTTATATAGTACTGATCGAGACGTAAAATCTTTCACCCCTTAACGCATAGATATCTTGAAAATTAAAAAATATAAATTATAAACCGTTTTCTTTATTTTTTTATGTAAGAACAGTTTAGATTTTTGTCGTGGGAAATAAATACAAGATTAATGTGAAACTCTAGCAGCGTTAAATATAACGTCGCCGAAATTAACTCGAACCAATGAGTTAACCCTTCGAGGAGCGGAATTTTAGAATATAAAGATAACCGTGTTGCATAGAAAAATTAAATCGTTAGAAATTGAACAAAATTGGAGAAATTTTTAATCAATAAAGAGATACAATGATATAAAAACGTAAACAAATATAAATAATTTAATTGGTTGGTTGATTATAACGCGTCAAAAAGGTGGTTATCGATTTTTAATACCACCGTTCCACAAAAGACATTATCGCGAACCAAAATTTTGACCAAAAAATGCGCATCACAGCCATGATTTTTACTCTAGGATTTTTAAATAGGTAATATCTGATGTAGACCGCGTCATGAAATAGTAAAGTATTTACGGATTAAAATGTGAATAAGAAATTCATACAATCATTATTACAATCATGATTTCACGGTAGTTACTAAAGCACTAGGCTATTAATTTTGACGTCTTTAGTATGGTCAAATATGTGTCTAAATATGTATCTTATAATTTTTTTTTCAGATACCCATGTAATTGTGTTTTAAATATTTTAATTGTAATCTATATAGATAACCACTCATGGTTAGAAAGACTTTTAAGTAATTATTAACCGGAACATTGTAATATTGTTATGGCAGCAGTTTGATATAATTAGAGAGGTCTATCACAATCATCCAAATTTCCACCGCTTATATGGAGCTGGAATCGGAGTAGTCACCTCTGTGTAATGAGGTAAGCGGTGAGATAGTGCACTACCGAGGTATTAAACTGTAACTTTCACCGGGATAACCACCGCGAGGTAGCAGTGGCTGATTCTAACAAGACCTCATGAAACATATTCCGATCCAATTTCAAGTATCAATGTTAGGCCACAGTTCTACATTACCTATTAAGGCTCCATACTCAAATGGTTCCAAACGGAACACTATTACTTAGACTGCGAGGTCCATCTGTCAGCAGGCTCTATCTCATGAACTGTAATAGATGTAGACATTTGCACAAATTATATATATCTATTGTCACTATAGCAACAAATAATAAATAAAAACAATACAAGAAATGTAATTTTATAGCCGTTTATGGTACGGAATCCTTCGCTGTGCGAGTCCGACACGCACTTGGCCATTTTTTGTATTAATCCGTAGTGCTTCTAATCGTATAACTTTTCGTAAAATAATAACGGAAATAGTTTTACAATTCCACATCCCATCAAATATTGACAGACGTTGTAAATAATAAAGACTTTAGAGTAAAATGAGTTGTCTACCTGTATCACATACATTAGTAAAAAACTTCCCACAAGGACGCCATTGAAAAAGTTTTCTTTGTTAAAACCATGTATAAAAAACGGGTGTTACTGAACTAAACTGATTCGGCACTCTTGAAATTATTAAAAAAAAAAACGAATTATAATGAATTATTTTCATCACAATATCACCAGCGGGATTGCGCCTGAAATCTAAGCGGCTAGTAATTGTTGTAATTATATTTGAAAACATTTTCTATTGCAAATTATCGAGACGTCGGCCTCCCGCGTTACGAAAAATGCGGAACGAGTGAGGGTGCGCAGCCGACTCCGTAATAGAGCTTTTATATTTTCTTTTTTAATATAATCACTTGTCACCTTTTACTGTTTCGCAATCTTTTATCACTTGAAATTAGTAATCTTTTCTATTTATATCAAATTGGATTCTTAGTATTACATCGGTTCACATAATAGTGTTTATATTGTTGTTAGTTTGTGTTTACGGGTGACATAACGCGGCGCAGAATTGACTGAAAATGACGGACGAGAGTTCGCGGGCTTTTCAATATAAGAGCATTCGCTGTGGCGCGCCAACGCAGAGCCGCTCCCGTGTTCACAGAACCCACAACGCCCGCTATGAGGAGAAAGGTAATAAAACAGATTAAAAAAAATAGTGTTCGGTTGATTAAATTTTTGTGTCGCGGTGTTGCAAGTATAATTTTAATTTGTGTTTTGTGGCTTTAGACTTTTTTAAATTGATGGATTTTTATATAATTTTTTATAGTTAAATAAATCATATGATAAATCAAAAATAAAATTACGAGTGATAAATAATAATTGAAAAAACTATAAGTTAATTTTGTATTTATATGGATTGCACCTTAAAATGTTCAATTTATTTAGGATGTATAAGTTAATAGGGATAATTTGTAGTCAGGTTATATATTTTAATGTTTTTGTCTTAATAATTTTCAGGCATTACTTATATTGGCGTGCTGCCTGTGCCTTGGTAGAGCATCTGGTAATCCCGTAAACGGGAAAGTCGACAACGCTGCCGAAGCAAACGTGCCACGTCTGTACCGCAAAGTTCCCGTTGGTGTGTACGCAAGTGGCTTGCCGCACGCCGCACACTCCTACCACGCACCGACCTTTGTCACAGCACCGAGAGATGCGCGCGTCATACCCGTCAACGAAGAGAGAGTGGTCGCGGCGAACGCTAACAACTTGAAGGATTCTTATGGCAATAAATTCGTTGACACGTCACGCGTGGTGGGCTTCAAGACGACGTTCCCGCAGCAGTTTGTGCGTCTTCAGGACCTTCCTTTGCATCTATCGCAGCCTCTGGTGCCCGGCGCGCCCGCATTGCAATTCAGGCAAGGTGCGCAGCACTATTTTGCGCCATCACAATTTAGGGTTCAAGGATTACAAGCTGCCAATCCATCGCCGTTCGCAAGGTACGCCGTGGCGCAACCTGTCTTAAATGATGGTAACTTTAGAAATTTCGCTCCAGCGCAAATTTTGCAGCCTAATTTTAATTCACATCCTATTGTTCAGCAACAATCCACGAGCAATAGAGCCGTTTTTTCCAATACGCAATCTCATGAACAATATAATAAGCTTAAAAACGAACCAAAGTTCCAACGTTTGCAAGAAGCTCCAAAAGAAAACGGAACTCCTGGAAATATACCCGAAGCACATACAAATTTAAATTATAACCGACCTCAACCGTTTCATCCGCAAAAAGAAGAATTGCAAACGGCACCAGCCAAAGTGACCACTTACGTTAATGGTCAAAAAACTGAATTGTCACTAGATACAAAACCGCCCTTACCATTATTAGACATCAGTTTGCTCGAACCACTGACCTTTGACAATCCTCTTGTACCTCAAGTACAACATTTCTTGCCGAGAATCAATGAAGCTACTTATCATAAATTGTCCAATTACAACATTGGCGTAAAAAACGAACAGAAAGAGCAGGTGCCGCATAAACTTAACTATTATGACAGTGAAATTGTTAAAGGTAAACCGAAAGCAAAGAATAAAGCACCCAAAAAGAAAGTAAATCATCCACAGCCGCAAGATAACAACGAGAATGACCACTTGCAGCCGTCGATTACAGTAAAAGGAACACCAAACGCAAGTCCAGAGTTCTCTTACGAAATTAATTCACCTAATTACAAGGAGACTTATAAAGAACAGCAAGTGAGTTATAACAAAGAAACCAAATCGGAGCCCGTCCACTACTCTTACAATAAAGAGACACAGTCGGAGCCTGTACATTACAGCTATAAAAAGGAGACAAACTCGGAACCAGTGCATATTACTTATGAGAAACAAGTTCAATCCAAACCCTTGCAATATAGCAGTGTTCACAGTTCCAAGGCGCCGCAACAGGAAATGATGGTCTACTACGAAAATGATGGAAAGAGTCCTAAACACCTGGTGTATACTTCCTCGAGCGGTTATAAGAACGACGAACGAATCAATCAAGTGAACAATGTTCAACTGGCACCACCTAGTGATGCCCAAAAAGATTCAACGGAAGACGAAAGCACGCCGCAACATCGCCCACAAAAAACTCAACACATTGAACACGAACAGTACGCAGATGCGCCGCCGCCGCCACATAGTCTTACACCGGAGCACAGAGAGGCGGTGAGCCACCAAAAAGTTACACAAGACGACACAGAGATAGCCAAGCATGATTTCCCAAAATCCTTCATGGATTTAATTAATGCGCAAATCAACGTTGGACACTTTCAGCCTGTAACACGAGAATATAATAAAAATGATCATTTATTAACAGCGCATAAGCGCAATGAAAATATAAAAGTAAATCCGAACCAGCACATACAGCGAACGTCGACAGAGAAGCCTGATAATGAACAACATAATATATACACGCCCAGTCAACATATTCACGAAAAGTCGAAACGTGTTATAGTTCGGGATGAAACACCTGAAGGCATCCACTTGCACAACGAAAAAGAGAATACAGAAACAGTCGATCGGGAAGAGAACAACGAACAAAATTTCGAAGAAGATTACAAGAACGCCGCCTTAGGATTTCCGGCGTACAATTACAATTCGGAGGAAATAGAGAAACAAATTTACGACCCGGCGGCGTACGGCGCGCCCCGCGAACACAGTAATTTCGATATCGAACACGCACCCTTCCAGCAATATTACGACGAAGGCGACAAGTTTCCCAAACAGACGCATGCGAGCTACAAAGATTCGCGAGACAAGCTGAAGGAAGATTATTTCCTGGATTACTCCGTTAGTAAGCCGGAAAGTATGATCGACAGACACCAAAACAAAGTGCAATATTATAAGATGTATAACAGTCACAAGCCCGAAGTGTATTTTGGTTCTAATCAAAACGCGGATAAGGAGGACGAGAAACATAACGCCAAATACACTGCGGCACCTGCTGCCTATTTGTTCAATTATGCGCCTGTGCAGAAACCAAAGCAACATTTCGGACACTATCGGACGTCACCGCAAATAACATACGAATATGATTTCGCTAAAGAGGCGCCCCGGGATAACACTGCGTATGGTACTCAGCCGCTCCACAATTACAAAACTAAGACGCTGTTTGTGGAGCCGCAGTTCCAATACGGCTTCGAGCCGTCCACGTCGCCTCACTTGCTCGAAAGCGAATTGGCGACAATGGCGAGCAGCGTCGTATCGGAGAGCGAAAAACCCGACGCGAGGAAAAAGCTATTCAAAGAGAATTGGTACGTCAAAAAGACATCCACGTCAGATCACAGCCCCGATAGTAGATAGGTATTATTTATTAAACCAAATGTTAGCTTAAGTTAGTGATAGTTGATAATAATAAATCCATTGGAAAATGTCTTGGACTTTATTATTAAGAAAATAATTGTGTCTTTACATGTGTTGATGCCTATGAATGATTTCTTACAAATGTTACATAATAAACTTTCTCCGGTAATACATTACGTGACTAGATCTATTTCTTTCGCCCATTTCGCTATTGAATTGTCCGATAGAAATAGAGTAAAAATTCCAATGCTCCTCATTGGGAGTCAGTCAGCGTAGTAAGGGAGCAAAAAATACACGAAAGCGATTTTGCATGCTTTCGTAACGTAGCGGAATTGAAATTATACAGTTTAATTGGTAAATTGTTTTCTATTGTAAAAAAAAATATGGTACTTATTTTCTCTTAAATGACACGGACAAGTACGTTTTTAACGGTACTCCTGTTAGAATATGTATTTTATGAAATACGACTGGTGTAAAGGTCGCATCAGCTGACGTTTTCTCTTGTCGTTCATTTATTTTGTAAAGCCGCTTCTATTTCTTAAGGCGTCGTTACTAAATATTCGATTATGCACGCTGAAACAAGTTGATATTGGTATCTTAAGGTTTTTGCTACAGGGGTTACAAAATAATTTGCAATGTATTTTGCACTTAGTTAATTCGTTACGCTTTTGATAACTGGTCGAATTTTTTTGTAGCTGTATATTTTTTTTTATTTAATTTCCTTTTTTTTTTTTAATTCAAAGCTATTTTATTTAAGTTTGGTGGCGGGAACGTAATCCGTGCGATAAAATTAAATGTTTTTGAAGTGTTTTTTAATAAATAAATAAATATCTGGGACATTTCGCACGTAGTACTCTGGTCCCGAGATAGGTAGCTAAGCACCTGTAGTATGGGTTATCTGAGACCGATATACATCCACAGATATTTTTTAATAAGTTCTTAAATATTGATAAACCACCAGACGCAGAACAAACGCAAATGGTCAACACATTCTGAACGGGAATCGAATCCGCGACTCCTGGTGTAAGAGGCAGAGTTACTACTACTCTTACATTTTTTATATCTACTATGGACTAACTTGTTAACACACGATGTTAAGTGAAAATGAGGTCTACGTGCCGCAGTGGTTATTCGCCACATCACACAAGTTCCAGGGTTCCATTAATCCGTGTTCCAACTACTGATGTTGTGTAAATATCTTAAACAATGCAACGTCTATACATGTAAATATTATTGAAGCGTTTGTTTATACTATTGATAAACATGTTTCCTCTAAATGCATATCGACTTTTTGGTACAAATAACGAAAGGGCAATTAAAAAAATATCTCCGTTACGACTGGACAGGTATCGACAGGAACATGTTGATACAAGTAACTAGTACAGAACATGTTGATACAAGTCTAGTAGGACAGACTACCGGCGACATCACAGCAGTGTCGTTTTGTTAAGAGTGAAAAGTGACAGATGAAAAAATCCTTCGCTATCTTCAAGGCCGAAAACCGTTAAAAACATCTTTGTGCTTTTCGTTTTTGTTATAATATAGAACTTTTTAAATGTTTTTTTTTTTATTTATTTATTATACTTAGAACGTATAGTTTATTTGATTTCTAAAAATCCGTAAAAATTTTGCTGAAATATGTCGACTTCAAAGTGTTAAAATGAACTAATCTCAATTTTGAAAATAATTCCTAGCGGAAAAATTAACGCAGATTGGTAAACTCGATTTGTTTTTTTTTTATCGGCTAACACTTAATATCGATTTCCCTTGATGTTAAGCGACTATTAGGTCGTAAATGATGAAGCGTGCTCATCCTTCCGGCTGTCACATGTATGACTGTCGGAACAGCAGTGGTGCTGTTATGGCGGCAGATTGGCATTGAGGGTGGTAGCTAGTCAGGTGGGTTTGAAAAACCATCCAGACCACTACTCCGGTGACCTGGAAATGGAACTCTGAATCTCTATCGCAATTATAAGTTTCATTAGTAACGTGGATTCGCGTTTTGGAAGAGGACTTTAGGTTAGCATAACCTTTTCACGTCCTACATACGCGAACGTTTAGTTTTGCATTTACAGTTATATGACATTAGTATATAGATGATAATCTTTAACGTATTATATTTTAAAATTTCTTCACCTTCCGTTACTTGAGAACCGATGAAAATAAAATTAATAGGTTTTGACTGAAATTTTAAAATTTACTTATATTTCTCATTTGTTAATCAAAAATCGTTCCTGAAGAGGTTAATACAGTTTTTTGACCGTCTATTATCTCTGACCTGTTAACATGTGGAATTTCTTTTTAAAACATCACAGAGTGCAGAATTAAAAGCGAGCAATGACAAGTTTACACACTAAATAGAGAGTAATGAAAATCATGTCAAAAATTGTACGTTATATGTAAAAATTTATACGTACATGTCGATGGTAATTTTTTCTTTATATTTCACACCCTGAATTACAGGTCAACTGTTTCGTAATAAAAATTGAAATTGACGTGTATACACGTCGAACTCAATTGTTTCCCCACTTTTTTTTTTAATTTACTTTCACGGCCGGCGAAACTCGTTATACGCATGTGTTTCTTTTACGAAAAGGTAAAAGTGTAGTGCGCTTCGTTGCGTAAAGATTTTGTTAAATAATTTTTAACGCATATTTTTAACTTTTCCCAAACATTCGTATTAAACTTCTACTTGTCGACGAGAAAAATGAAAGGCAATTGAAAATAGTTAATTTTATTAATAAATATAAATACTGATATATAAATATATCTAAAACGTTTCGAAATATATATATATATATATAGAAGGAATACATATATGTGTATTCCTTCTTTTATAACATATATTTCTGAGAATCATAACCTCAATATAGGCCTTGACTAGTCCACATACAAAATAATTTTTATTACATACTAAAATCTACGTAGGCAATGTTTTGTGATCCTTACAATCTAGAGAGAAATATAAATAGAACTCTTAAGAAAATACTATCATCTTTTAAAGTTAAAGAAAAATAATAATTTAAAAACTATATTTAGTTTGATGTAAAAAATTTTCGGGTATATATCGCGTACATAAGGTACGAAACGTCGAGGAATATTAGGTACCGTACCTAGTGAATATTTACGCGATATAGACCTGAAAAAGTTTTAATTATGATTTTAAAGATTGCTGAAGTTTAAAATCGTTGATAATTAGTTTGTGTTGGTCGCTTTAGATTTTAATCACTATCTGACCTTCCTCAGCTCCGTGTCATCCGGGATGTGGTTCTTTCGGAGCAGGCGCATGGTCATGAGGAGGGTGGAGAAGCCCAGGGCGAGCGCGAGCGCCGCCAGGAGCAGCGCTCCAGCGGACAGCCGGCCGCTCTGCGCGTCGAACAGTTCCGCCACCAGCGCGACCGGCCGCAGTATCTTGACCACGGGCTCGCAGCCCGACTCCCGCACGTACTTCGCCCAGGTGCGGTTCGCGTACGTGAGCTCCCGCGGCTTCACGAACGGCCGCCTGCCCGGCACCGTCCTGTTGCTCGTCAGCGTCGCGTTCCTCAGCTGCGTCTCGCTGTAGTGGCAGTACAAGTTCCTCTTCCTCTTGTTGCCCTTCACGACTATGTCTATTTCGGCGCTCTTCGCGCCGACCAGCACGTCCAGGTCCCCTTTGATCATGTTGGCCCAGTCCCACATCTCGGCTATCTTACAATCGCACACGAACGGGTTGCCGATGAGGTTCAGCGAGCGCAACTTTGGATTGTTTACGAACACCTCCGGCTCTATGGTAGTCAGGTTGTTGTTGCTGAGATTCAGCTTCTCCAAATGCCGCAGCCTCTCCAAGAACGCGAGGCTGCTGTCGACGGACACGATCCTGTTGCCGGCCAAGTTCAGGTCGGTGATGTTCTCGGTGTTCTTGAATGCGTCTCGGTTTAAGGACATGATGTTGCAGTTGCTCATGTCGAGCATCGTGACTTGCGACAGCTGTTTCGGGAACACCGCTCCGGACTCGGGGATGACCAGCGGGTTCCCGCCGAGACGGATCTCCCTCAAGTCCGTGTAAGTCAGATTTTTGAAGAACGCGTTCGCGTTTAAAGGTCTCTTGAGACCGCAAAACTCTAGCTCCAGGGTGGTCAGCTGCGTCAGATTACCGAAGAGACCGGCTTCTAGTGACAACAGATCGTTGCCCGAGAGCACCAGGCGTTTCATGGAGGTCATCTTCGCGAACGTTTCCGGCCCGATGTAAGATAAATTGCTGTAACCCATATTAAGGTACTCCAACTTTTCCAACGGTGCGAGGAGCCTCGTGAACACATTAACGAGTGGATTATGGGATATATCTAATTCCAAAAGGTTGTCGAAGACGTTGAAGTTGTCCGGAAGGTTACGTAGGCCACAGTTGCTAAGGCACAATCTTTCTAGTTTAGGCAGAGGTGCCAGCGCCTCTTGTAAGTCCGGAGCGAACAATGGGTTGCCGGAGAGATAGAGTATTTTCAGTCGGGTGGCATTCGCGAACGCCTCGCCGGAGATCGGCCCTTGTATGTGACAATTGGTCAAGTCCAATAATTCCAAATGAGTTACACTATTGCCCAATACAGCTGCGACGTCCAGCTCGCGCAGCTCGTTGTCCGCTAGAATGAGTGTCACCAGGTTTGTGCAATTGGAGAACGTGTCCTCGGTTAGACTAGTTAAGCCCGACTTTCTCAAGTTGAGATACTCCAGCCGGATCAGATTGCCGAGGACTTCGGACCAGTTCGTGTTGGTTAGTAGATTACCGGCGAGCTCTAGCTTTTTTAAGTTGGTCAGCGATGAGAAAGCGCCTTCGCTGATGGACGTGAGCTGGCAGTCGTTCAGATTCAACGTGTCCAGGCTCGTGAGGACGTCGAAGACGCCCGCTTCGAGGGTGAGCAGCGGGTTGTTGGAGAGGTCCACTGTGGTCAACGAGGTGATGTTGTCGAAGAACTGCGTGTTGATGACGGAGAGGTTGCACGAGCTGATGTCGAGGTACTGCAGCGTGCTCGACACCAGGAACGGGCCGTCCACAGTGGTGATCGGGTTGTCCTGCAGTTCCACGTTCAGCAAGCCGCGCGAGTCTCTGTAATTAAAAGGTTTTTCTTCAATAAAAAAAAATTTAATATCTTTATACAATTTATTGTCTCAAGCGTTACTTTGATTTACATTTATTCTTTGATCATTCCTGTCAAACACCTTCCGTTCCTTTTGTTTATACTTCACGTGTGCGTTCGCAAACAATGGTGATGTAATTTCAAGGATATCGATAACAGAACACAGGCAGGCGACGCCGCCACGCTTCTGTTCCGCGTTTCATTGTACTATTTCAACACACGCCGCAACCTCGGACGGGAAGCCGAGAAATGTCTGCTCATTAAATTATTTACATTAAACTCGGCCACAATTATAACGTTTTGTTTTTCTGAAGCTGTTAGGTTAGGACACAGATCTTATGTTAGCCTATTTGACTGGTTATCACTCTAGTCCTCCATTTAACATGTTTTAAGCGCCATTTTCTGCCGCGCACAACCCACCCCGTGGAATTAACTGTCGCCAGCGGTAACACCGGACCGAAACGATTTTGGGGCCATCAATAAAAGAGCCTACTACTTCCTTAAAGGTCGGCAACGCGGTTGAGACTCCCCGAGTGTTGCGCCTGTTTACGTGGCGGCGGTGATCACTTTCCATCGGGTGAACCGCTCGCTCGTTTGCCTAAACTTCGCATAAAAAAAAAAAAACAAATTAAGTGACAATGAAGCCGTATATGGTGAAGCGAGTTCGCTCAAATTACTACTTGCGTTCACGCGTATGACTTTCAGAACGCGGCAATTATTACCCTAACCTTGGATAGACTCTGGAAGAGACCGCTTTCAGCAGTAAGACCGCCTTTCGCACCGCTAACGTGTTCTTTCACTTCGCTCCATTTGTAATAGTCGCTTTCTCTTTATTTCGTTCTGATTATGCAATAAATACTACTCTATTCAAGACAAAACAAAATATATATATATA
>DWQX01003139.1:0-18943 GCA_018245475.1 Pharmacophagus antenor
CCCCCCCCCCCCCCCCCCCCCCCCCCCCCCCCCCCCCCCCCCCCCCCCCCCCCCCCCCCCCCCCCCCCCCCCCATTAGTGCGTTGCTAGAACGTAAATTAATTTCGGAGATCTTTGAAATAAACCATTAATAGGCTTTGAAACAAAAGTTAACAGTACATAAGCACCGAGCGTGTCTAATTGTAATTAATTCTCAGTACGAGCATATAATTACTGTACATATATATTTCAAATTAATTATACTTTTTTATAAATATTGAAATGTATGAATCACACATTATAGAGCACATTAGTAATAATACTAAAACATATGACTGCCTTCTAGGCGCAGTCCAGAGGAAAGTCCACGAGTGTATACTAAAATTTTTCATTAATTAAAGGTGCTGAGCTGTTGTCAGCAGAGACTTGTACGAATAGACGGTAAAATGTGGGTGAAATTTAAATCACCATTGATACTGGTAATTATTTTCATTGATATTTAAAACAAAATGTTGTTATAAATATAAAACATTAGCAATAGGTACGAAGTAATCGCAGTATTGTAATAAAACTTTTAGTGAAGTGTTACAGCATAATTTTTAAATACTTTTTTACAGTTTCCAATTTCCTGTACAAACGAACAAACCCCGAAGAAATGTCCGTGTTTTGCACAGAGTTTTGAAATGTGTCGGGATTATAGCGTGTAGTCATGACTAAGTAGTTAAAAGGATACGTCCGCGCTCGATCTGCTTCCGCTCTCACTTAAACAACTTTGATTGCGTATAGCAGTACTGTTTCGCCCCTGTAGTTGCTCTGGCATACATGGGGATCTTTCGCGGGTTCTGCGAGCCACTCGTGCGCGTTTCCTTACAGACCAGATCAGTTCGCCCGTCGTACGGTCTCGCGTGACCGAGTGCTCCCGCGTGTGCGCTTCGCACGCGCGTATCCTTGTGGTCGTTTATCACCCAGAGTAGTGTAGTTAGGTTTACGTTGTGACTGTGGAAAGGAAACAGGCGTATTGCACAGTCACTCGCTGTTCCCCTGCACCTTCTCGCCGACATGTAGGGAGGTTTGTGAGGGTCCCCCTGCACCTTCTCGCCGATATGTAGGGAGGTTTGTGAGTGTCCCCCTCCCCCACTTCCGCTAAATCGGCATGGGTCAAGCCCCTGTTAACCCTGCGTCCTCCGCATCCACCAAGGTTCTTCAGGGCTCGCATTAAGGGGGAATTCCATAAAAGCGTAAATAAGCGTAGTGACATTTTTAAAATACTATGCGACAATGCAAGCATTAGAGGCGGATATCGCCTATCATGGATTCCGGAATCCGCGTTAGTTAGGAAACTTTTTATTTATTTTTTTTATTTATGGTAAGGCGTGTATTACGCACCGTCTCGACCTCTGTCGGGGGACAAAGAGAGGGGTGGGGCTTCTCTCTACCGAAGACAGTGGCAGGGGTATGTATACCCACTAAATGTTAGAAGTAGTAGAGCGGGCGCAGTAGTAGAATATGGAGTAAACACAGGAAATACTTTAAAATAACAAAGACTTTAATTTTACAAATAAATATATCCAAAGAATTATGTTTGACAGTAAAAAAACGATCAACGCACCAAATAGTCATAGCAACCGCCATATATACTTTTAGTCTCACGTTGCCACATAAATTAAAACAAGCCTACTGCACTCCGTCATCACCTGGGTGGTTGTATCGTAGGATATCGGCTGAACCTTAACTTACACAACACTACCATCAATACCTAAGCCAGCACCTTGCCCCCTAATGTATTAAGTCGGGTCCTGCTTGCATGGCCCCATGGTTACCAGCTTATCTTCTAATGCGGAGGTCTCGAGTTCGTTTTTAGCGTCATAGTAGTAGTGGAGTCTGAATGGTGGTAGAATTTTTAAATCTGCCTGGCTAGCTACCACCCTCAATTTCAGCCGCAATAACAGCATTGCTGTGTTCTGGCATTCATAAATGTGAAAGACAGATGTATTCTGGGCGAACACGCTTCACCATTTATAGCCTCATTATTACTCAATATCATGTGAAACCGAGGCAAAGTGATAGCTCATAACAGTTAAAAAAACCCAAATCACTGATCGTCGCGAAGTTTATGCTGACGGACAATCTTCTCAGAAAGAACATATCAGTACATTTCTTAGGCAATTCGACTTATGTTAGTTTAAAAGATGTTCCTCAAACCATCTCAACGCAGCCCAGAGGTAGCCAACTTCATTACGCATAAAAGATTAACTAAACTAAATTATGGCACCCTGATCTACTTCAAGAGGTCTCTTCGCGTTTTCAGATAGGATTAAACTCTCCATTTTAGCGCCTTCTACGTTGACGAAAATTCCCAGTTGGAACAGTCGAAGGTCTACTATTCGTCATTGCTCTTTGCAAGGAGGTGACACTGTCGATCCTATCGATTGAGACTCAGCTGCTCTTTCTCGAATGCCTAGAAAAAATCCAAAGTAATAGGAATTCCGAAGTATAATAAGTTTAGAAACCTCCCGAATAGTTACTGCCTCATCGGTCTCCTCTCCTCCGTAAGAAACGTCTTGGTTCGTCTTCTATGTATAATATGTTAACCGGGGAATTAGCTATTGCTCAACTCGTTTCAGAATTGGGACTTTTTGTTCCCTGCGATAAGTAATATCACACCTCAAATAATAAAAGAATATCGTTTTTAACTTATGGTTTTTATTTATTTTGAATTTATTTAAATTTTTATATCATCTGATTCCACATCATCAGGTCCATCCAAAAAAATAGTCGTTATCACTTTCTTCTGAGCTGCTACTGCTGTTTATAATTCGACGTCGTTTATTTGCCCTCCCAGGCAATATTTCCTCGTCACTTTCGATCATTTCAACAATGTTTTCTTTCACAAAATAAGTTTTAGCCATGTTTTGTAGAAAATAAAAAGTAGTTAAGTCATAATGTTATTACTAAAAAAATATGAAAAACACTGAAATTCTCAATAAGAATATTCAAATCAGAATGTTAAACTAACATGTAAGATACTGAAACGCACACTAAAATGAATCCAAATTGTGGCAGTTCGAAGTATAGATAATTCAGCGCCCGTTTTCCCGTTAATAGCGCTCAAGTTACAGATAACAAGAACATGAAAATTCATGACGCATCGACAATATGATGGCATATATATAACCACTCTAAAATTTAATACATAAGAACGACGTAGAACGTAATGCATTCAATATATTACGATTAATTTCCATGACGAAAAATTTCGGAATGCCGATTGCAGTAGAATAAATATAAGAGCCTGCTAACTGGGTATGACAAAATTTTTCGTACAGTTACAGATTAAATGCGTACCGGAGAATAAATTTCTCGTCTTCGAGCAATTCGGCTTCAGGCAAGGCCATTCCTGCGTTCACCAGGTACATAGGCTTTTCAAAAACGCCTTCTAGGGGTTCCCTAGCAAGACGTTCCTAGACACCCTCGCACTCTTCTTCGATGTCAAGAAAGTTTTCGACAAGAATCCATCCTCAAATCATCCCTCCGTCGTCAGAGCCTTCTTGTAAAATCGCTCATTCAGCTATCGGTCGGGCAGCGCCCATTCCGCGCTTCGCCCCATCAAAGCAGGTCCTTCGATGATCCTGCCTCTCCCTCTTGCTATTCGCGCTATACACTAACGACATCCCCACGGACCCATCGGTAAATCTTACGCTTTTCGCAGATGACACAGCCCTGTACGTTTCAGCCTTCCCAGGATGGTGCGACGCCTTCAGGTGACAATCGAGAGCCTCGACGCCTGGTTCAAATCCTGGAGGATCGATATCGATCCGGAGAAGAGTAAAGACCACCCTCTCTTAATAATCCGCAAGCTACCCACTCGCAACAGGAAAGCAGCAGTTCATTTCTTGGAAGGACGTTACAATGTGCATCTGTATAAAGCTTGCATTGGGGCTGTCATGATCTATGGAAGTGTCGTGTTCACGCACTTCTCTAGCAAAATGATGTCTCTGCAGGTCTTCCAGAATCGCTTCACCCGGCTAGCAACCACCGATGCGAAGTGGTATCAGAGGAATATAGACTTGCATAGCGATCTTCGTTACACCTAGACCGACCAGTACATTAATTACTGCGCAATCACCCACTTCGACACGTCCATGAGCCATGCCAACCCCTTAATACTCTGTTCAGTCGACTACGTGTCAAACCTCGCCTCCACCCCTCTAAGCGACACCCGCCCAACGCTTTAGTCCATCCTAAAGTTTTTTCTTTGGCTTCGAGGTATTAGTGCACCACCCAGCTCCTACGAGCCGGTGCCGCGTATGAAATTCGGCGTTTTGTTCTAGAAACTACCTTTTTCAGCTTACGGAACTCATCATTCTACCAAGATAATCTTTTTCGTTGACATTTTTGGATTTTAGGTATTATTACGTCACAAGATTTTGTTACTGATTCATTGTTTTTTCTACCTCTTCTTTGTTGTCCTTCCTTTTCGTTTCGTTTTTGCCGTTTCAGCATATGTGAAACGGCGCCAAAATCGCGGTGATACCCTCATAACTATGTGGGATGTTAAGGGGTTTCTGGCACTCTTTTTAAATCTAATTTCAATTTTATCCTCTCCCTTTTCCAATACCTTAATTAGCTGTTGATTTTGTGTTTTTAACGCTTGCAGAACGTCCTCGTCAGAAATATATTTCATAATGTCTTTAATATTACTAGTGGGTTTCTATTTTTCATCTTCTCTACTTTCAGTTCTCTTCCATTTTTCTCTATTCTTTACTTGTTTTTGCATAGCTCATCCTTAATTCTACAACCCACTATCACTTTCCTGCCCTCTAATTTTCTTTTCCTGTCTATTTTTAGTCCCACGTCTTTTTCATTTATTTTCACCGAATTCTGTCTATCACTGATCTCCTGTCTCTAATTCATTGCTAAAAAAGACAGCAACCGAATGAATGATCACCTCCACCACATTCTTCGGTTCTGGTCTCCTCTGCTTTCGCGCTGCCACATTCTCATGTTTCCGTCATTCCACTTATGTCCCGATTTTCGATTTCCATCCGTAATTTTTCCACTACTATATTTTCTTCTAGTAATTTATTATGTTCTTCTAATTTTTCTAATAACAATTCTTCTTTCTTTTTTTGCTTGGTTTCTCGCCTTACTTTCCTTTGACGGATCTTTTGCTTTATTAATTTCTACTTTTACTTTTTTTCCCTTCTCTCTATCTACTTTTCCTTCTTTCTTTTCTGCTTCTGCCTCCTTCACTAATTCGTAGTCTCGTTATGGTCAGATTAACACGGCTATCAGTTTTTAAATTTCGGGAGTTTGAAAGGTGTTTTAAGGCGCTGTGGTAATACGATTTAGCCTCTCGAGTCCATCGTTATATGTCTGATCTTCTGGTGGGATTGACCAAAAGTACAGGTTACGCTAAAGACTTCCCGAGTGTTGCGTCTGTCTATGGGCGACGGTTATTACTTTTCATTAGGTGAACCGCTTGCTTGTTTGCCTACTTTACCTAACACAACAAATGTTCCTGCTACGCAAAACAATGCATGCGCAAACAACACCACACACCGACACACCACACTCGTATGACAAAGCACTCGCTGTCGGATGAGGCGCTACACAGGCTTTCACACCGTGTATGTACGATACACCTGCGTTCCGGGGCTATTCTAACCGCCTGCGGATAGAGTTGAACGATAGTCGGAGATGAACCCCCCCCCCTCCTTATTCCCGACAATCACGTAGCTTGCCTAAACACGAGCCATCACATTTCTTCTCTGATACCACCTCGCAGCTATTCCAGGCAGCCTCTATGGCCTCGTTTTATGAAATAGCTTTCGTTGACTCCGATTAAGCCGTAAAAGTAGTCAAAAAGAAAGGAAGTAATATCATTCGAACGAAGAGAGTAATTATATTGAATATTTTCGATTTCGATATTTTATTTGCGAGATACAGTTTGTTATTATGGAATACGGTTCAATTACGATTCCTCATCTTCAACTATAGTTTTATAGCCGCGCTTAACCAGTCTGTTAATTAAGTTGCACTTACACTGAAATATTTTTTTGGGATTTGTGAAATTGTGTATTTTCTATTACAATAGTACTTACATCATCCGACTAAATATTTGAGCAATGTTAATTTAATAAAATATTCGTAACATTAAAATAAATGAAGCTAACACTTATTTTACCTGATTATAAGTGACAATTAAACCGTACATGATGTGATGTGTTCTTTCAGAAAACTCTGGCTTTCATATGTATCACTGCCTTAACATAGTAACTCTATTGTGGCGGCAGATTGACTTTTGGGGTGGTATACCTATACAGCAAGGTGGTTTTTAAAAAATCTTCACACTCTAAACCCCTCGACTTAGCCATCGAAATCGAACCCGGTACCTCCATGTTTCATGGTTATTAGGTAAACCACTCCTCCTCAGAGGCATTCTAATCGAGACAGTCTTAATCAAAGAAAATTGCAACATGTTGAAAACGTTTTATTAAATGTAACATTATTAATTGCTATAGAAAATATGACGGCATTTATAAAATCTCGTTACAGAATATCAATAAATGAGGAAAACTTTAGTTATGGTTATAAAGCGTTTCATCTAAGTTAGAATCATGTCCAAAATGAATTCAAATTTGATGTAATAAGCAGTTAATGTCTACCACAAAGCTCTATAAATTGCTTAAGCAAATTACTATTGTGGCACACGTAACAAAAACAATTTAGCCGTTTTGGTATATAAGTAGTTAAATTAATTTTAGTGACGTAATTTGCCCATGGTCACCTTGAATAAAGTTATGTCGTGCTATACGTATAACTAGAGCATGTGATAATGATTATTAAATAGTTTACTACAGAAGGATCTAAAAGTCTATACAATTCAAAGGCTGTCAAACAGCCCATTTGATCAGTCGTGGCCTATACGTAGTATATCCGCAGTTATTGACATGATGTAAAATCGTTATATTTTAATTATAATAAAACATTACGCTTTTAGAAATGTAAATAAAAATTTAGATACTATATAATTTTTTATACAAATGGTCTACTAAGTTTCTTTGCCCAACTTGTAGCAAAGGTTCACGTGTGATATATGAATGAAAATATGGAATAGAACTTTCAAAATAAATATTATGTTAATTTCATCGCGTAGTTCAAAACTAATCTAAATTTTACAGTTACTTACTGTGATGTTGGCATAGTACCAAGTTTAGCTTTAATGTAATATTCAAATTGACCATTGTATTTCAAATTAAAGTATCTATCAAAATATGCATAAATTGTGATGTAAGTAAGAAAACTTATCTTGTTAATAATTATTCTAGAACTGCCTGGAGCCCCGTAAAGGTAAAAAATAACTTTAAGAACTGCAGTTCCTATTCCTAAAGCTAAACACCTTTCACTTTCTTTTATCGGTTATGAGCTACCATCTCCTCATTTTTACCTGATGTTAGGTGACAATGAGGTTGTAGGTAGTGAAGCGTGTTCACCCAGAATAGTTCTGATTCGTACTTATATGTCTACCGGTGGTGGATAACCAGGCAGGTTCGAAAAACTTCCTCCCAACGGGTTCTCGCCTTGTCGTGGCGGAGGTGCTTAGTAACCGTGGCCTGGTTAAAGGTTAGAGATAGAAAGGTGATCATTGGCTGTAGGACAAGAGGAGCTCAGGAGGGTAAAAGAAAGAATTGGAAAAAAAGGAAAGGAACTAACGATGAAGGAGGTTAAAAACCGTGATCCTCTTGTGATCCTCAAGGATGTAATGAGTTACAATTCCGATGAAGATGTAATAAACGCGCTAAGGGCACAAAACAAAAAATTGTTTAGGGACATCGAGGAAAATGACATAAAAACTGAAATAAAATATAGAAAAAAGTCTCGCAACCCGCTAATGTCTCACATATTGGTGAAGGTGTCACCGATAGTGTGGAACCGCCTCGTCGAGGCGGGATCGGTCCACACAGACCTCCAAAGGGTGAGGGTAGAAGACCAGTCCCCTCTAGTGTAATGCTCCAGGTGTATAGATTACGGGCACACCAGGCGTATGTGTACAGAGACAGAGGACACCTGTAGACAATGCGGTGGGTCGCACCTTAGAGCAGATTGTGCAGAGTGGCTCTCTGCGGTACCACCATCATGCAAGAACTGCCTGAAGGCTAAGATGGATCGCAGACGCCATAACGCTTTCAACTCGGAGTGCCCCATCAGAAAGAAGTGAGAGGCATTAGCGAGATCAGCAGTCTCATACTGCTAAGGGCAGCCCTGGCGATCAAATCCAGCTAAAAAAAATCAAGCGAACCTACAACGCAAAAAGGCAAGGAGGTCCATGTCGAGGCCAAGAGACGAAAAGTAGCAGTGGCTCTGTTACAGGAGCCGTATGTCGGTAGTGGCAGAGTCATGAGCAGCTGTAGAGGCATGACAATCATCTAGGGCACTGGTTCTGGAGAAGGGTGTGTAAAAGCAACAATAGCTGTCTTCGACCCTAAACTGTAAATGGTACACTACCCGAAACTCACCACCAACATCATCTCGGTGGTGGGGATCCAGACCAATGCATAGAGGATTGTACTTGTCTTTCTCTACTTTGAACCCGAATAACCTATTGGACCTTACTAGTAGAATCTACATAAAGCGGTGCGAGAAGCTGGAAACAACAAAATTATCGTCGCTGGGGACGCCAACGCAAAGAGTTCCTGGTGGGGTAGCCCCATGATCGACTGCAGGGGGAATGAACTGGGTTTGGAAGTCCTAAATACACCTCATTCATCCAAACAGTGATCTGGCCAATGTTTATTGCCACAACCATTATTTACATGACTATACGTATTACTAGCTAAGATCTATATGTCACACTCACTGTATGTAACACAATTGAGTTATCCTTACAAAATGATAACAATTCGATGCCAAATCTAGAAGCTGTCGTTAAGCTATCACCGTTAATTGTATGATAGTTTTAATTAATCTGAAATAGTAAATCCAGTGCCTGTAGTTTGTTAAATATATAAAATGATGACTAAAGAACGCGCAAATGAAACGTTTGTTCCCTAGCCATCATATGAGACTTTCGAGAGATCGTAATTAGAAACGTTAACCTCTACCTTTCTGATATCGTCCTTATTTACCCGAGTACACAACAGGAACAAAAACAGCCCGTTACTAAATAAATTATCTTCGACGAACGTTAAGTTACATGGAAATTATAACCAATACAAAAAAAGCTGAAAAAGTTGCTTTTCACATTGATTTTAACATACAATAAAAATTGTAACAAAAACATGTAATAATGTCATAAGATCATTGTGACAACATTTGTGTTATCTTTTATTCATAATTTAATCCATTTTGTAGGCGCACTAAAGAACCTTAAACTCTTTTTAAATGTCTACAGGTCGCGAGTTTGAGGGGATCTGTATATGTTATTTTGCCCACATGTGTTGTCAATTAACTCTCTTCGCTCTACTAGCTTATCTACTGGGGTTTATAAAATCAAGTTCCTCTTAATGTTTGTCATTTGCATTTAATCCCATGGCAGGGACATTAAGTGTGAAATTATTGTTAATGTATTATTAATTACTTGTCGCCCTGGGGCTACAGCTGTATTATAATATTTGTTTAAATTCGTAATTATGAAGTGAGATATTTAGATAGGCGATAGTTAGAATGAACTTAAATTTGCATAATGAATGTCCGTTCTCACTATCGTGTAACTATGATTGAATTATAATCATATTCAGTCACAATCATTACAAGATAATTGAACAATCAGGCTTTGCTGTTCAAACGTGTTAAATAGAATAATCCGTCAACGTCAGTTTGATAGGTAATTTACGGTAGTTTCAGTTCAATTGAAGTTATCAATAATTACACTTAACCTCTACGCCCTTTACAGATTTCCCTGTCCTTTACTACACTTGCTTTGCGAATTTGTCAAAAGGTAAACAGCATTAACTTTATTCACTTACATATACGTCAAACGTGTTAATTATGTGTAACGATAGGCATTTTTGTTAGTAATAAAAAATAATTCAAGTTAATATAACGTAGTCGAATATCATAGTTTATGGTTCTTATTTTGTTATATCTGTATATTACACAAATGTCAGACGCCTTTTATATCTTTTTTATACTTCGGTGTGTAATCGTACTGATAATATTGATTTTCAAATTATTCAACCTGCAATAATAGATGTTGACGGTACATGTCATGCATAATCAGGTTCGGTATTTTCTAAATTGATTGACATAAATAGGCTCCCTATTTATCGATTTATAAAAAAAATGCAAAATGTCTAATTAAGCCCAAAACTCGAAGATGGCAAAACCGATAGTTCTTTTTTCTTTTTTGTGTTAATAGTTCACCACTAGATTGTTATTAACGATTTTTTCTGAAAATCCTCTTCGTCAGCGTTCTTCCGGCCAGGGTCCGCTTTCCCACTCAATCTACTCCACTTTACCCGATCTTCGGCATCCTCCGCTGAGAGATTGTTCTCTAACATGTCCGCTGTCAGGACATTCAACCAGCGTTTTTAGGGCCTGCCGCGTGTTCTAGAGCCTTTGACGGTAAGGTCGAGGCATCTATTACCTACATAATCTGATGGCCTGCGCTTTATATGACCGTACCAACGAAGACGACTTTCCTGCAATATATCCGCTACGCCACGGACTCCGAGACTGCCGTGGATGTGCTCGTTACGTATTAGGTCTATTCGCGTAACGCCGTACATCCACCGCAGCATCTTCATCTCCGCGACGTGTGCCGCTGGACATGTCTTTCGAGAACAGCCCAGGCTGCCATATAGTAGGACTGGTCAAATGATGCTCTTGTACACAAGGTCTCTTAGTTTCACCGGTATTCTGGGGTCACAGATGACGCCGGTAACTTCTCTCTATTTGGCCCAAGGAGCGCTTATTCGAGCTTGGACGTTATCGTCGATTTCGCCAGTCTCATATAGCACGGACCCTAGATAACTGAATTTGTTCGTTTTCACGACGAATTCCACTCCTACTTTGGGGGGCTGAGGTCCGCACTGCCGCATGCCATATACTCGGTTTTCGCAACATTTAGTTTCAGACCACCATTCTTTAGCACGCCCTTCCATTGGTTCACTTTAAGCTACAATTTCCGTTTATCCTCATCTGCCAGTGTAATATCATCAGCATATATCATAAGCCACGGAGATAGTTCGTTGATTTTTGCTGTAACGATATATAGCATCATACTGAACAGGAGAGGACTTAAGGCCGAGCCTTGGTGGACACCAACTGTGATCGGGAATAGGCGAGTATCGCCAATGGCCGTCCTAACCGTCGATTCCGACTTGTAGTACATGTTTTGGATAATGTCTATAAAGCCTTGTGACACGTTCTTTTTCTTCAATACCCACCAATAACATGGCGGGAAACACTGTTGAAGGCCTTCTATAAATCAAGAAAAGCCACATGCAAGGACTTTTTCTTCTCTCTGTAAGCCTCACATAGGATTTTTAGAGCAAATATAGTATCCATCGCGCCGCAGCCAGTACGATACCCATACTAACAACCCGACACGGTGCACTCTTCCTGGAGCCTTGAGTCGACTACGCGCTCGAAGAATTTCAGGGTGTGACACATGACCTTAATACCTCGGTAGCTTCCATAGTCCTGTACACTACCTTTGCCTTTGTAGATTGGAGTGATGTTGCTCAGTCTCCATGATCTCGGCATCTGGCAGTTCGAATATATACCGTTAAAAAGGTCAGCAAGTATGATTACACCACGAGCACTCATCGATTTCCACGTTTGAATCGGTATGTCGTCAGGCCCCACGGCTTTCCGGTTCTTCATGTTGCGAAGACAAACTTGTACCTCGTCTGGTGTAATAGGGGCAACAAGTCGTCCAATCTTGCAGTTCGAATGTATGCCGTTAAAAAGGTCAATAAGTATGATTACACCACGAGCACCCTTCGATTTCCACGCTTCAATCGATATGTCATCAGGCCCTACGGCTTTTGGGTTCTTCATGTTGCGAAGACAAACTTGTACCTCGTCTGGTGTAATAGGGGCAACAAGTCCAATGTTAAGGGGCAGTTTAGGGGGAGATACGTCTGCGTGTTGCGTGTTAAGTAACTCAGTAAAGTAGCTACGTCACCTCTCCTTTACACGGGCTGCGTCGCAAACCAGTTTGCCGTTGGAGTCTTTAACACACAGACATTTAGTTATATCAAGTGTTGCCTTGTCCCGAGCTTTTGCCAAACGAAAGAAGGATTTTTGGCCCTTTAGTCTCTAATTTGTCATATAAAGGTGACAAATGACCGTGTCGAGCTTTAGCAACGACTCGTTTTGTGGCCGATTTGGTTGCTTTGTTCGCTTTGCGGTCTTCCATTGAGCCCGTTTCTTACCACTTTTTGAAAAGTGTCTTTTTCATCCGAACCGCCTCCCGCAATGACTCAATCCATCACCATGTCTCTTGTCGATGACCCGGCCTCCCTTTGAAATACCAATTACTCGTTTTCCCGGCGTACTGACTGCTGACTTGATCCTCTACTGGTTCTTCTTTCCTTGGGCTTAGATCCAAAATTTGAGCGGCCTCGCATGACCGTTTAGCAGCCACCACTTGGTTCTGGGTCTACGTCGCTCTAATATTTTCTTCTTCGCTGTTACCTGCATGTCTCTGTTACATGCGAAGTGAGACTTTGGCCTGGAATTACTTTGCAGTTACTTACTTTGCCGATTTGGCTCCTTCTTATAAGCAAGTAGTTTATTTGGGTCGAGTGAACCCCATTTTTGTAGGTTATGAGATGCTCGGGTTTTATCTCGAAGAAAGTGTTCACAACAGCCAGGTTCGAAAGGAGACAAGTAACAAAAATTGATCTCTCTTCTGCATTCGCAAGACCATAACCGTAACCAATGTGAACACATTCAAACCCCTTTGAGACCGCCCCTAGGTGCCCGTTCAAGTCCCCATCCACGATAATGCTCTCTGAGCTTGGTATACAGCGCAGAATATCTTCAAACTTGTCTCAGAAGGCCTCTATTTCAGATTCCAGACAACCGACGGGGATTATAGGCGGTGATAAGATGCCTGATGGCGCCTTCTATGAACAACTTCACTCGAGTGTTGAGTTGGTCGCTCAGCTTATCGATATCAAGGAGACCTTTCTGGAACTCTTCAGACAGTACTACTGCTACTCCGTTCTTCCTTGAAGGGGACCCGGCATTAATTAACTTGAAGCCCTGACCTATGTCACGTGACTTGTTTCCATTCCGAGTCTCTTGTAGGAATGCTGCGTGCACCTTTTTTTTCTACTTGGGGAAAATGCCTTCGCATATCTGCCTTCGCGGGGGCAAAGGCAGATTATACCGGACTTGCACCGACAAAAACCCCCACTATGTTCCATCTTCGGCGCATTACGATAGGGTCACGGGAACGCTTTCGCACACCTCCGCAACCCCACCAGCACTGGCTGCAATGTGCAGCCACTCCTCAGGGGAGAGGTAAACCTGCCCCACTCCCTCCTGGTAAGGTGCACTGGAACACACAGCACGCCTTCCTCTGTGGCCTCTTACGGTCAAAATGGGCAACGGACCCCCCCGTCCGTCACCCAGAGGCCATGGGAACCGAGAGGACGAACACCCGAAAGCACAGGTCCACCAAGCTCTCTGCGGCAGATCTGGCCTTAGACTCCGCCGCCAACCGTAGTTCGGCCACGGAAGGTAGAGTTACCCCTTCTCCCCCGCGGCCCCACCGCCGCCGCATCAGCGGTGCGACACCGCTTAGTCGTGGAGGATAGGGAGAGCGGCAACGTTACACCGACACTCCTCTCCCTCCGCAACTCCACCACGGCCGCATCCGTGGCAGGCTCCCCAAGCCCGCCTGGAGGGGCCTCCTCGGGCCAGACCTACGCCTCGGGTCGGCCGGGTGGGTTCCTCTTCGTTTAACCGTGGGTGACCAGGCCACGGTTACTAAGCCCCTCCGCCACAAGGCGGGAACCCGTTGAGGGGGCTGCGTGCACCCTGCGTTTTACTAGCACAACTGCTAGTTCTCGGCAGCGGCCTGTCAAACAACCTATGTTCCAGATGGCAAAGCGGAATTTTTTTTAGGTACTACCCATTTATTACAGGTGTAAGGCGATGTGCCTGCGCATCGTTTTGCGGCGACGCCCTAACCGTGTTACCCAAATCTTTTTCGGACATTTCCATAGTGAGTGATTCCATAGAGAGGTTTGTAGTATTACATGAGGCTACTGCTGTCGTTCCCCAAAAGTTGCAAGAGGAACTACATTTTTTCTGAAATTCCCTTCACAGAAAAAAATAGCCATATATTTTTAATTGATAATGTCGTTAATCAATAAATCTTAATCACTACAATTCATCAAAAAAAAATTATAATGTTTGATACTTTATTTGTCACATGTTGCAAAGTAAAAAAAGATTTAATGTAACTTGTTGAACATAATAACAAAGTTATACTATTTAAGACTTGGGGAAAAAGAAGATAGAATCACGGAGAACCTTGTTGATCGATCTTGGTCATAAGCAGCATTCACGGAACGATTTCATTGCTATTCTGAAGAGAATTAAGCTCGTTTACAACTTTTTATACATTAAATATACTGGATATTTGTTTATATAACTACAAAAATACATTAATTAAATGGCTTGTTAAAAAATTTATCATATTTGTAATGTGGAAAACATCGTTTATTAAGTCATCAACTTGTTATTAAAGAATGCCATATTTGTTGTCAACAGCTTAATGTGTATTATGGACCTTATCCGTAACAGAAATAATTAATTTCTGCATTGTCTCTTATGTTCTTCCTTTTATTCCATCTTTTACATACTCTATTTTCTCATTCATTATAATCACATTTATTTTAATATTTTTCAACATGTATAATTAAACTCATTAAGTTTAAGTAAACAACAAATAACCATACCACAATACATCGATATATTTTTATTACATAATGTAAATTCTATAAGAAATGACTACTCTTTTTACCGCGACGTAATAGTAAATTGTGGGAGGTTGAAAATTTTAATTAAATTTATCAAACCTGCAGACTAGATTCATTACACTTAAAATAATCTGTTATTAGGTATTGGAGTTAATTGCTAAATACTGACAGTGTAGTTGACAATTATCGACTTATATAGAGCACGAAAATCAATTGTACACGTAGTTTTTTAATTTAATATGTTGGTGATAATTCAGACGTACAGATTCAATTGGTTGCCTAAGTTTGAACAAATTTAAGTATGTAGGGCTTAACAGGAAACGAATTTGAGAATAATCTGAAAATTAAATCTTATAAATATTGCTGGTTGATTGAATTGAGTTTCGTATAGGGGCATAACATGTCGTACAGGGATTATATGGTTTCGCACTTTAGGATTAGCAAAGGATTAAATAAGAACGCAAATTTAAAAGCATTCTGCGATCGATCCACGTAAAATAGATAATGAAACTTGTATTGGTTTATAATTGTGTTCATTATTATAATTTTTTTAATACATTATACTTAATAGTTAAAAACATTTTTCAATCATACCATATAACTAAATAATGTAAGTCATATAGGTTTATAGTTGTGTTCAATAGTACATTTCCTTTAGCAATTTATTATACCTACTGAAAAGCGATTGTTAACACCCTGAAACTGCTTAATTGACGGCTGAAAGTTGCCTCTGGATATTATAAATCCTTCCTGACAATGCCTTTCATAAGCTTTTAAAACCCGACGTTTAAGTATAGCTCATCTGCAAATTTAAACTCATAAAACTATTCTACTTAAAGGAATGAAACAAGTTTTGTAAAAAAGAATATAATATTTTAATAAATATTAAACTTTTTTTATTTGAACAACATCATCGCGTTGTTGTTTTGTAAGGAAATTAATGAACGTGCAAGAAAGGAGTGATGATTATTAATGGAAACTTAATATTTGTAAAATATTTTCTGGATCTTACATATTTATTTACGAGTTGCGTGTTATTGTAATATCATTAGACCAGTTTTTCTAAAGGTCCTTTATGAAATAAAAAACTAAGTTTTAAATGAAATTATAGAGAGGAAACTCACACATTTCTCGTTTGCCTTCCCTGTGACAAAATTTATGATAAACTCAATTAAGCAATGGTAATAATCATTAATATAGGAACAAAAAGTTTTTCGCAATTGTACATCAAAAATGTACCTTTCCTCTTAACTGCTCAAAATTATTAGCTTTCAATTGGCATTATTTTTATCGTGTTAATATTTCACTTGAATGTAAAGAATGTAGTGCCTTATGTTCATTTCACCAATTTTTTTACTTCTCGTGTTTCCGATTTCACCACCTACATTTACTTAATATTCTGTATACTTTTTGTATGTTCTTTGTTACTTTGTTTCTGATAAAAATAAAAAAAAGATCATTCCATTTTTTTTGTAATACTTCTCATATTTTTTAGCGATGTGAAATAATAGACTTATAAAGCTTTAGGAATGGGTTTAGCCATGCGCATTGTTTGCGACTGTTAAATAATTGTTATCGTTATTATTACATGTTATATAATCACGAAAGTCGAATGTTTAACTTTAGTGACAACAACTAAAATAAATTTAGTTTAACAAGATAATTGATAATTTTATGAAATATAATTTTTATTTAAGATTTATCAATTCAGTTAACTAACAATTCCTAGTGTAACTTTTGAAATCAAAACGATGTAAAGACATGTAAAAATCCGTTAACATGAGTGTATGTGACACACCTGCCTTTTACAATAAACAGCTACAGTGGATTTGTCATCATAGCAACATATTGCCCTCGTCACTTCATGATCGGAAAGACTATACTTTATACAGCGACCTACGTGCTGGACATCTCGAATGTTTTGCAACGTTTATAACGTGGTTTATCCTAGCTACACAATCTTCAAGCTACCATTTTTTTAATTACACTGGCATATTTTAGAATACTACTATAAAATAGTATTTCCAAGATCTATTTTTATATATTTTTATTATATTTTTTCTAACTTCGACATTTATAATTAAGATGCTCGGTAACACGAGTACTTGCTCGATAATTTGGTATTGTGTTAAATATATCTAGAAATGTGTAGGATACGGCGAGCTCCGTTTAAGCCCCAATTTATTAATTAAGATCTGCCGGTGGGATCCCAAAATGTAACAACTAAACTATATAACTAATAACAAAATTAGATACTTAAAAGATAAAGAACAGAAATTATGTAATAAATAGATCCAAAACGATGTTTTCTGTTTTCCCACTCTAAAGGTATTCTAATAAAAATCATTATAATGTCACAAGGTTTCAACCGAAATTAACAAGTTCAAAATTTATATTTCCTTTTTTCCTAGCCCTGGTTTAGTTGATTTATTTTTTTTTAATTTATGTTGTGCCAATTTTGACACATACTTATTTAAACAAAGAAAAAATTTTTTCTACTTATATCGTACTTTTAGCCGAGTTTTATAACTCGATTATGCGAGAGTTCGATCTCCACTTGGCTTGAACTTCTGGAGAAAAAAGAGTAAGTTCATTCTTTGTAGCACCACAATCTATTCAATAGTCAGTCTAAAAAATTAAATAAGAAAGTAATTTTAATTAATCTATAAAACTTATATTACAAAATCGGTATATTTATTTTCACTAACATGTAAATATTCTTATAATTTTAAGCAACATCTAAACTCAAATATTAATCAATTTTCATTTAATTTGTTTTAATTTTCACTACGGTTGAAAGAATACTTACTCCGTAAGATGTAGATAGATTTAAGAAATAATACGGATGTTAAGTGCGCGGGAAAACAATTTGAAGGATTTAAGTATTAAATGTTCATTGAGAAACTTGCCCTATAACTAAAGAGAAGGTTATGTCGTCTTAATTTTTTTTAATGAAAGATTTTTCAGTCCATTTAAATCATCTACGAATAAGAGAAAAACTTTTCTCCTTCCCTTGGTTGTTATTCGAATTGAAAATTAATGGAGAAAGTGACATAGTTTCATTTATTTATAAAGAAGATTGATGTATCGTCCTGTATGAAAATACTCTATTGCTATAAAATGATATTGAACTTAGTTTTACTATATGTGTAAGTATTATTTTCTTTAGAAAAAAAAAGCAACTGAAAATTCTAGTTAAAGTTTAGTATGTACCAGTAGTAACGAGTTCTTCGCCTTTGTATAAGCCTGTTAACAATGTCCTTTTAACATCTTCGATTTTTCTTCCTTGTATCCTTCGTAAACGCAATTTTCGCTTGATTTTAAATCATGAAATTAAAGATAAAATCTCAATATTACTTTTCTTTTTACTATATTTTATACGAACGAAACAAAAGAGTTTTTAATACAAAATGAAAGTTAGGAGGCATTAAAAGAGTCATGAGTGTTTTAATATATTCATATTTAACTTGTAAAAAAATTATATTGTTATTTTAAAGCTACGATACAAAAATTCAGAGAGTAACCGCAGTGTAAAGGCTGCAGTTGCAAATTTCGTTCTTTTAAAGGAGGCATGAAATATTTTCATTTTAAAGTTTGAAGCTACGTAGCTAAAAGAACACAATTCTCAGGAACATTGTAAATCGTATCGATCGTCGTCCTACTCCCGGGTTTTCTTTTCGAATTTAGGAATATGTCATATTTAATACATATATATTTTTATATATAAGTTTAATGCACTCTTGTACATAAGGTGGACTTAATGCCGAATGGCATTCTCTACCAGTCTACCTTAGGGTTGAGCAGAAATAATTATAAATATAAGGTGCGTAAAAAGAATAATAGAGAATAAAATAATAATAATATAAATAAAGATGAGAGAGCTAGAGTGGGATGTAATAAATGATAAATGAGACGGCAATTTTTAAATACACATACATGATAATAAATAACTTTACAAAAAAAATACTAATAGTGTGCACTAAAAAGAAAAAAAATACAAAAGAAAGGAAGGAAAAAAAA